>JAJMBV010000097.1:0-23454 GCA_030585085.1 Petasospora xishuangbannaensis
TCTTCTTCTTCTTCTTCTTCTTCTTCTTCTTCTTCTTCTTCTTCTTCTTCTTCTTTAAAGTCCGTGGCTTCGTAAGTAACAGAATCGTGCTTGTGTCTCAATGTATTTCTCTTGTTCAGTTCATCTACTGTTGGTTCTCTAATACGAGTATCAATTTCATCCAAATCCGCAGCTTCAAGCAGTTCCCTGTGTGTTTCTTGAATCTTGCGTCTTTTCAGATCAATTCTCTCTGACACTGGGTTGTAGTAGACAACGCCATTGGCATTATCAAATCTAAGTGCAATCTCATAGTTATCTGTAGTAAGGTCTGTCGTTCTGGCCTCAAAGTCGCTTCTCTTCACGTATTTAACTCTCTCTCCAATCTCATTAACATCTTTTGGGATGTTCTCGTTCAAATCCTCCAACGTTCTCTTAACATTATTCGCTGATTCATGGCCTGTTGTGTAAAAAGAGAGCCAGTCCAAGTCTTCCAACTTCAATTTTCTGTAAAGGGCAGTTTTGTACTCCAGGTCTGAAACGCCACTCATACTGTTGGTAGCAAACTTGATACTTGTAAACTTCTGGTCCATTCTCGAAATATCTGGAAGAAGAGACCAAACTCGCTTGGCTTTGAGGCCCCTCTTAAAAGGATGTCTCAAAAGGGATTTATTATTTAGCGTCTTTGTGGAGCTTTCAAATGTAGATTCGATGGAACGAAGGAGAGAAGCGGGGCTGTCATCTTCTTCGGTTGCAGCTGGTGTTGCAGATCTAGAAGTTGGGCTGGAGCCAGCATTTAATTTTATGGAACCAATGTATTCAGTTCTTCTGAGGAAAGACACCGCTGGTTGGGCTTTGATATTCCGGACTATCTGTGGATCTCTGAGAAGTGCACGGTCCGCAGGATGAAGAGGAGCTGTGCCTTCCTTCTCTGGCGATTTCTCCCTTTCAAAGTCGTCACCATAGAACAAAGATGGAACTTTGTACATGTTCAATTGGAGACCAAGATCGTTGTCAAGTGTTATGATGTTGTTAACGTTCTCTTTGCGGAAAAGTGAAGATAGCAGGTTGGATGAGCGTACATCCTCGTCATCTTTCCCTTCGTAGTTGAGGAGCTTCGGTGGGAGAAGTGGGGGAGGAAGGTCATTCTGATACCTCACTTTAACCATATAATCCTGAGTCTTCGACATCCTGAGTGATTGCTGGAGCTGTAGAACCCTGGCGATGTGAAGTGTTTCGGCGTTGAAGTTCAGTTTTGTTGTCTCTCGACTTTGGTGCTCGCGCCGTTATTATTTTGGTTATTTGGTTAAAATGTCAAAATTTCCAAACATGGGAATTTCCTATTTCAGGCGCTATATTTCTTTTTTTTTTATTTGATCGAGACTGCTCCTATCCTGGATTGCTGTAAATCATAGATCTTACCAAACCGAAGAACACTGCTGCAAAGAATACAATTATTGACTAATTTAATGTAGAAGTCTGCAAATTTGAAGAAAGTAGCTAGTATCGAAAAATATGCCAATCAAGCTTAGTGTTCTAAGATCTCGATTGTAAACGGGTGATAAGCCCAGAAATTGTATGGAGTGAACATTGTAAATGAGAACGTAGATAGTCTGTGAAGAAGACCCTCAACACAAGAGTCATGTAATGCAAAAAAGAAATCTACACTATTCCACCAACATATTGTTTCCCCTTGCCTCTGTATTTGTGTTCATATGTAAATCAGAAATGTGCTGAATCTTTATAAGCTCTCATTTCACTTTTTTCCTTCCAAGCGGGTTGATAGAAGAGGTTTGGATGGTAATTGAACGAGCAAAAAAGGTCAACTCTCGAAGGAGATCATCACAATCTACTGCTGGTAGAAGATGGTGTTTATATCTTGGGAATTGTGCTTTTAACATACCACAGATCAAGAGAGAAAGAGATCAAGTTGGGAAACTGTGAGGATAACGTCTTGTCACCAAAATTTGTGGAGTCAGAGAACTTTAACCTAGATTAGTAGGGCAGTCAAGCTCTTGCTATGTTTAAAGAGCTCTAATAGGAGAGTTTATTGGGTTGTGCTAACAACTCGCAAGTTTGATCACCGAAAGATTTCTAGACCTTGATCTTACGGGAACTTCATGTTTCAAAAAATTCATTAGTTTCGAATTATGCTCTGCTATTATAGTTGCATTTGATGGAAACAAAAGTTCTTTAAAAGTTAGAAACTTGAAACAAAATCAACAATGCTGTCGAAAGCTGTTTTGTGGCTCCATGGGTCAATAATGATATTTACATGCACTGAATCCTTGTCAACAAAAACACTCTCACTGTCAATTCTAGCGACTTCCTCAATCCATCTACTAATATCATCAATCATCACTTCCCGATCCCCATAATATACCCAAATCTTTTTGGGTAAGATTCTCGACCATTCTACTTCGTCATCACAAGCAGGGTTAAAACTCTTAGAGTAGTGCTCCTCCTTACTGCTCGTAACAAAACGGCCATACTCATTCAATGCTAGAGAGTTGCAGACATCTCTTGGTGGTTTATTCTTTTCGTAGCTTCCAGTATAAGGTGGATGCATATTGATCCAAGGTGAAATGAGAAAAATCCCAACAGGTTTTGCTTCCGGTAAAGCTTTGACTACCCCTGGGATTGGATATTCGAAATGTCTCGCGGTACTGATACAAAGATGGGCACCAGCAGAATCTCCCCCAATAAAGAAATTACAACACGAAGTAGAAAGTTTGCTCAAAGCTTGAACGACTTCATTAACAGGTTTTGGCCATTTTCCTTCACGTGAGAGAGTGTAGTCAATTAGAAGCACAGACAAACGGTCCTTGTTTGAAGCACTTTGTTGAACTTCCCTCAAAAAACTTGGAAAAACAGGAATTAAACCATGAAGATAGCCACCACCATGACAATACACTAGTACCGGATCTTGCGGTTTTCGATCTATAGTCTCGACTAACCACGCAACCCGGCCCTCTTCAACACCATCTACACGAAAGACCTTTCCAAAGTTGTTGAGTTCAGATCTGTATTCCTCAAGGAAAGCCAAATTTTGTGCAATACTCATCCCAGGCTCCTGTTCGGCAATTTCCTCCATAGATAGCTGCTCTCTATAAGTAGATAAAATCCACTGTACATAAATCTCAACCCACTCGGCATGGTTAAAATGATTGCTGGTAACTTTTTGGAATTCTTTAGCTAGCTCATGAGACTTAAGCGGCTCAGGTGAAATCTCTTCTTTCTGCATAATTCTTGATGTTTTTGAAATATTTGGTATTAACAATACAACAGAGAAAAGAACCTCCTTTTAAATGTTCCGAAGACTCCTTAGTACCCCACTTCATTGACGGCAAGTTAGGTTAGGTTAAGAAGGAACCGTGATGTGGTCATCTTAAACTAGGAGGAGCATAATTATATTCTTCTCACTTCTCCACCTTCCTCCTTTCCCCATTTTAATCTCCAAGTGTTCTTAGAAGGCTCGAAATTATACAAAAGAGTAACCTTGAGGATCTCCAGACTTCATTAGTCCCTAGAGTTTAATGCTGGTGTTCGGATGATATGTCCAGGTGTTTTAGAAAAATTGTAATAATCTAATTAATAAAATCTAGTCTATCTGAGATGAGATAAGAATTATCCCGATTAATATAATGGACTAGAATATTATTGGAATTTGATTTGAAATCTTTCAGCATCGTGTTTCTGTTTTTTGTTTGTTGGTTAATGCCTAGATAGCTAAAAGTCTTTTTCTAACTTTGAACAGTATTTTTATTCTATTAGCTTTTTGTAGCTTGTTTCATCAAAAAAAAAATTGAGAAGCTATTTGGGAACTTTTATCACTTTGAATTCCTAATTTAGAAGTTCATTTTGACATTTCTGTAATTTTTAATTATTTCAGTTGTGGGCAACTTTTTGCGGATAATACGGCTGTGTTGGTCGGGTCAGTCGGTTATAGGTTTTCATCGCCGAGTTCCTCAGTAACTTCCGATCAATAAGGTCGCAGTTTCAGTCCCAACCCTCTCTTTCAAACCTCAAATAGACTTAATCATGACCAATTACATTTCTAGTAATCTTTCATAAGAGAAAATACTTACACTAATGGTTCAGGGGATCCAGTGTTGCACGTGTGCAAACGTGCAATTTGTGATGGATGAGGAGAGACCGCAATAGAATTTTTGAGTCTATTGAGAGTACAACTGTCCAAGAAAAAAAGCAATTGAAAGAGTGTCCTATGTATTGAGAACTCAAAATAAGAAAACCTTTGTCAATTGTTGCCTTAAAGAGGCTTGTTGAGTCCCTTGTGTGATGTGGAAGGGGAGCAAACTCTCTTTACCAGACGGGTAATGGTACTTGTATGACATCTATGTTAATTGGAAATAGCCCGTTGTTTGGTTATGTAGTTAGCTGACAGACAGGAAAGTAAGTCACAGACTTATAGCTCCGCTCGGCGCGCTGTTGCATCAACTCAATGCGCTGTATCCTTGTGTTCTTAGATCATGGAGATGGGAGGGGTGTGGGGGAATTGGCTAGGCAGAGGCGGAAACCGATTATTCTTGGGTTGCGGAGATCATCGGAAGGCCTGCATTCTTCTGTGATTGGACACATTACAAGGAGAGAGAATTGTTAACCCTCAAGGTTAACAACTTGGTTGTGCCACTCACTCGAGCATTCGATCAATCCGGGGTAATGTTCACGGAGACGGAAGTGTCACTCGAAAAATTGGTCTCAGTGGAGGGAGGGGAGGAGACGTACGTACGTTGAGAGCTATACTGAATGGAGAGACGTGCACTAAAGAAAAGCAGAAGTATAGAAAGACGAAGACTTAAGTATTAAAGGAGAGATTTAAATAAGGAATAATTATTCTTATTGTCTGTATAGGAAGTCAATTGTAAGAACTAGAAAAGGGGTGCGAGGCTGCGCAACCAAATTGGTGCATATTGTTTGTGTCACTCCAAAGACACAGCAGGAGCTAAACTATTGTAACGCAAGGAAAGCTGCAATGCTTTAGACCCCCTCCCCGTAACAATCCCATAATAATTTTTAATTTTGAGAGGACTCTCTAATAATACCCCTTTTACAACCTGTCTAGTACTGCCTCAAGATATAAATAAAGGGCGTTTGGTACACCCCCATTACACCGGCACCTTGAGAAGAACATTGATAATTCTTTGTAATAGTCGTTTCAATTCTTCTAAAAACATAAACATTCAATTAACTGAAATGTCTAGAATTGCTCTTGTTACTGGTGCTTCCAGAGGTATTGGTAAAGCCATTGCTGTGCAACTTGCACGCGACGGTTACCAAGTGGCTATCACCGACCTGTCTCAGCAGAGAGATGCCGCAATGGAAACAGTTGAAGAAATCAACAAGCTAACAAAATCTGTCTTTATTAAAGCCGATTCAGCTAAGAGAGATGATATTTTCAAGGCAGTGAACGAAACACATAAGAAACTAGGTGGGTTCAACACTATTGTTAACAATGCCGGGATTGCCCAGGTCAAACCACTTATCGAGGTCACCGAGGCCGATTTACTTAGAATGAACTCAATCAATATTGGTGGTGTTCTATGGGGTATTCAGGCCTCTGCAAAAAAGTTTGAAGAACTTGGACATGGTGGTAAGATCATTTCTGCAGCATCCATTGTTGCTCACAATGCTTTCGGCATGCTTGGTATTTACTCCGCTTCAAAGTGGGCCGTTAGAGGCCTGACACAAGCTGCCGCTAAGGAACTTGCCTCGAAAAAGATAACAGTAAATGCCTATTGCCCCGGTATTGTCTTGACTCCAATGTGGGACCTGATTGATGAAAAGATGGGAGAGTATGCTGGCGTTCCAAGAGGCGAAACAGTTAAGAAGTACTGTGAAAGCATTGCTCTTGGTCGTGGATCACAACCACAGGATGTTGCCAACTTGGTTTCTTTCTTGGGCTCAGAGAAATCTGACTACGTAACTGGCCAGTCTATTGTTGTTGACGGTGGTATTGTCTTTACCTAAAGTTGTAGTAAAGCACTTATGAACTTGTATTGATTTCGAATACAATGATTTTCTTTTAAAAAGGTAAAACTATATCTCGTTGAAAACAACATATCATAAAATAAGCCATTAGAGAGAAAAAGCACAAGAAACCCTGTAGCAGTTGAAGCAAAGAGGATATATCAAATGTGCACATCTATATGCAAACAGTTGAAGTCATAAGCTTTGGCCCATAGATCTCCAGGAGAAATAGAGTATCTTCCAGTAGTCATGACAGGTCATTAGCTCGGAAAATGCAGCAAAATCTTTCGAGAAAGCGGATACAAGGATAAAAAGAGGGTTGAATGAGAGCAGTATGATTGAGAGTTTGTTGAATCTCTCAGAATCGGAAAGCAGTGGTTGAAACATTAAAAGCACAGAAAAGCAAAATAAGTTAACAGAAATGCAATAGTGGGGTCATCAAGGGATTACAAATCTTCAAACAAGGAGAAGATCTTGTCGTTTCCAACATAGTCATTATCCACAATGTTCACCAGTGAGTAGTCGTTGACTAAAGATTTGAGTACATCCTTGGAGGTAGCGCCATCGTCAAAGATACTACTCCACTCCTCCGCAATTCTGAATACTTCGTCTTTCCAGGCCAGGAAAGAAACCTTTTCAACAATTGTTGGCTGGAGAACTTCCTGCCCTGGGAAGATACCCCATGTAACAGCGTTTGCAGAATCATCCTTTGTATTGGACGTCAAATCGTCATTGTCATCAATTGCAAAGAATGTCAAGATATTGTAGTTATCTTTAGCGTTGGTATTCACATTGTATGGCTTGTTAATCTCGTCAATCTTTTGGATGAGTTGTGGGAGCTTCGTTGTTGGAATTAAAAACTCCAAGTATTGTTTTTGATACACGAACCCATTCTTTGGACCCCAGCCATAAAGTGAATCATCAGATGGGGCTCCGTTCACACGAGGCTGAGAGTTGATGGTCAAAATGTGTCGGTTGTTAAGTGAAATGAGCTGATTTTTGATATGATCAATCTCAGATGTGACTGGTGTGTCTGACCACGGTAGCGAGGTCAGTTTACCCTCTAGATATAAAACAACCAGCTTGGAAAGATCTTCAACAGACTTTGGCTCACCCCAGAGTTCTATGGCTCTTTTTGGGGACTGACGCAACAAGCCGGAAGTGAACAGTCCAACGCCACCGAAAGCAGCAGAGTTAGCATCACCCCATCTTCCGTTAGGGAATTCGTCCCAATTCTGTGTTCTTGTAATATATGAGTATTTTCTGTTCTTCCAGAAAATAGGTCTGACGGTCTCCTTGGTTCTGTTTGGATTCAAGGACTTTCTCCAAGGCAAGTGATCAACGTTATTCTCCGTTATCATCTTGAGCTTCTTCAAGATCATGATTGAAGATTTTTCCAAGTTCATAGTGTAAAAGTGTAGGTGGTTAATATAACCAGAGTCCAAAAGCTTCTTACACATGTCGGCAACAAGTTCTGTTCCTCTCTGTCTGACTAACTGATCGTCATCCTTGATATCGTATAACTTATCTTCAAACTCTTGTGGAACGTTAATCTCACACCAAGTAGCTCTTCTTTTGAAGCCAGCATAGGATGAGATCGGCATGATACCAGGAATAATTGGAATGCTGATCTCCTTAGCTCTAACCTTGCGGCACCATTCGATAAAATTCTCAGCGTCGTAAAACATCTGGGTGATGATAAAGTCAGCACCGGCATCAACTTTTTCCTTCAAGAAGCCAATAAGTGTGTCAATGTTGGTTTCTTCCGGGTGACCTTCTGGGTATGCTGCAACACCGATATCAAAATGATCACCGTATTTCTCCCTGATGTATTTAACAAGGTCCTTGGCATAAGTGAAGCCGCCTTCAACAGCAGTCCATTCACCACCCTCAATTGGTGGATCACCCCTGAGAGCAAGGATGTTTTGACACCCAGAATCGTAAGCATCTTTCAGAGCCTTGTCAATAAGTTCAATTGGCATATTGGTACAAGTGAGGTGCATACATGTCTCAAGACCAAGAACAGATTGCGTCGTGGAGACGATATCAGTCGTGAGATCGGAAAGACGACCACCAGCATTCCAAGTAACATCGATGAACTCTGGGTTTAGGTTATACATTCTGTCCATTCTGTCGTACAAGTTCTGCACACCTTGCGAAGTCTTCGGGACAAAGAACTCGAAAGAGAAAGTGGCCTTCTCCGACTCTGTGTGAGCCTTCTGGAGCTTATGGCTAATTCTCATATCTGGCAGTACAACGTGTCCGTAGATATCTTAGAAAAAGAGGGAAGATAAAGCAAGAAACAAACGAAACTCGAAAGTACGAGAGAGTGAACAAACAGCGACAAAGTTGCAGGAACGTGTGTGGTTCCCCCGAGACCACGCACAGCTGACTCAACATCGTTTTTTTTTCACATGCGGCCGACGCCGGCGAGCCCCGAGATGAGCTGGAGGAGTTGTCACAAGAAGAGGCTTTATCCTAGTTTAATGTTTAGAAATGTGAAAATATTTTTACATATATACATCATTTGGAATTCTTAAATTATAATCATATCTTTTAGTAACCATTTTCATAGTAATTGAATCTAAGATGACTGAATTTTGTTTTTGGCATGTGCTTCGCTAAGATCGAAGTTTCGGAAGATCATAATTCGGGGCAACAAGACAATTACGCGGGAACTGCTGCAGTCTAGTAAACTGTGAAAATACCATAAAGTATGAGTGGTTTCGTGGTCTAGTTGGTTATGGCATCTGCTTAACACGCAGAACGTCCCCAGTTCGATCCTGGGCGAAATCATTTATTTTTTTAGATTATTATTGAATAATTTTTATCTTGCGTATATATCTAAAATCTTCACTCTTTGTGAGAGCATAGTGGGGTTTACTGTTATTTTTTAATGTTATGTAAGAGGGCTAAGAGTTAGGGCAGAATCTTGCAGTGTCATCCTGGTTATGAGCGCGGGCTCTGCGGTTGGAAAAAAAGTATGTGGGTATAGTCAGCGCTTTGACTTCGTCTACATTGAAAAGTCGTCAATTCGATTTCTTAGTTGATTTCTTAATTCTCCTGCTAAGTCATTCCACTTATATCAGCACAGAAATGCCACCTAAATCAAAGAAACAGAAAGAAGTGGTGAAGGATGAACGTCTTCAGGCCATCGTTCTCACCGACTCCTTTGAGACTCGCTTCATGCCTCTAACATCAGTCAAGCCACGCTGCTTGCTTCCTTTGGCAAACGTCCCACTATTAGAATATACGCTTGAGTTCCTTGCCAAAGCTGGTGTTGACGAAGTCTACTTGATGTGCTGCTCGCATGCTGATCAGATCCAGGCATACATTGAGTCTTCGAAATGGAACAACTCTTCCTCGCCGTTCAAAATTCAGACAATCATGACCTTGGAATCTAGGTCTGTTGGTGATGCCATGAGAGACCTTGATAACAGAGGATTAATTACCGGAGATTTCCTTCTTGTTTCCGGTGATGTTGTTACAGATATTGACTTCTCCAAAGTAATGGAGGCCCATCAGGCTCGAAAGGCTCTTGACCGAGATCACATTGCGACAATGGTTCTCACCCAGGCATCGGCATTGCACAGAACTCGTTCCCATGCCGACCCTGCTGCATTTATCCTTGATGCTAAGACAAATAGATGTATTTACTACAAAGACATTCCACCTGCTGATGGAAAGAAATCTTCTATTGACATTGATCCTGAACTTCTTGAGGAGGTTGACGAATTTGTTGTTAGAAACGACCTTATTGATTGCCATGTTGACATCTGTTCGCCACATGTCCCAGCGATTTTCCAAGAGAATTTTGATTATCAATACCTTCGTCGTGATTTTGTAAAGGGTATCCTTTCCTCTGATATCTTGAAAAAGTCCATCTATGCTTACATTACCAACGAGTACGCTGCTCGTGTTGAAAGCTGGCAGACTTACGATGCCATTTCACAGGATATTCTAGCAAAATGGGTTTACCCAATTTGCCCGGATACTAATTTCATCAATACATCTTACCAATACGAGTCCAAACACGTATACAAGGAGGATAACGTTGTGCTAGCACATTCGTGCAAAATTGGTGCTTGCACTGCCATAGGTGCTAATACTGTTATCGGAGACGGCACGTTCATTCAGAATTCTGTAATTGGACGCGACTGCTGCATTGGTGCCAATATCAAGATCACCAATTCCTACATTTGGGACAATGCTATCATTGAAGACGATTCAACTGTTGACCACTCCATTGTTGCGAGTGGTACTAAGGTGGGTAAAAGTTCTGTGCTGGATAAGGGTGCCGTCTTGGGCTTTGATGTTGTTATAGGCGATAGTCAGATCGTATCCAGAGATGTAAGAATTTCATCTAGACGTGTTAAATCTGTTGACGATTCGTTTGGATCAGAAACTGATTCCGAGGATGAACTTGAAGAAGACGAGGTAAACGAAGGAGACCGGGCCTACAATATCTCTATAGTTGGCAAAGATGGTGTTGGATATCTCTACGAGTCTGAAGACTCTGATTATGAAGATGAATCTAAAGCAGTGAATTCACTTATGTATCAGATGGGCGAACTGGCTCTTTCAGACGACTCCGTTACGTCCAACACACACGCTGCTACGAAGATGAAAAAGAAAAGAACATACTCAACTAACAGTATGGCGACCTACGGTGACGAAGAAGAAGGAGAGGACTTCGAAGCTGAAGGAATTGCTACAGTTGCCCGTGCTGTTGAGAATGACCATGACTTGGATACCGCAATGCTTGAGTTGAATACTTTGAGAATGAGTATGAACGTGACATACCATGATGTCAGAAAGGTTACCATTATTGCTTTACTGAATCGCATTCTACATTTCACCACCACAGGCACTCTTGATGTAAAAGCTGCTACAGTAAAGGTGTTCACGCAATGGGGTAAGTTATTCAAGCGTCAGGTGTTTAGTGAAGAAGAAGGGATTGAGCTTTTGGAAGAGCTTTCGGAGTCGACAGAAACCAGAGAGAATGGTGCAATGACGATGTTCCTTGCTTTGAAGGTGCTTTATGACACTGACATTGTCGATGAGGATGTGATTCTCAAGTGGTGGACTCAGAGTGAAAAGAAGAACTCATACGTCCAGAGGTTTATCGATTGGCTAGAAGAGGCCGAGGAGGACAGCGATGAAGATGAAACCGACGTGGATTAATTAGTGCATAAAAAATACCATACTCCAAACAAGAGACTAGTATATTTGTAGGAGGAAAGAGGCATAATTAGTATTTTGTCTTTATTGTATCATACAGTGTATCTGTGTGTGCGCGAACCGACCACTCTTCTATGAATGATCAAGTCCAACAATGCGCTTCAAAGAAAGGTTTTAGGCTCCTTGAAGTAAAGGAAGAACCCGAGAGCAGTAAAAAGGATTTCAAACTACACAGATATACCTAAATATTAGATGGGAAACCTATACGACTCCACAACTTTTGGACGTTCTTTATCGTTGCGAGTTGACGGTGGAGTTGGTGCGGTGTCTATATCCCCCACTGGTAGAGACGTTGTTCTTGCTGGTCGTCGAGGCCTCTATGTCGTTGACCTAGACGATCCTTTCTCTCCTCCACGTTGGCTGCAACATCTTACAAGCTGGGAGGTTGCTGATGTACAGTGGTCGCCACACGCTTCAATTAAGCCCGCATGGGTTATCTCTACAAGTAATCAAAAGGCCATTGTTTGGAACCTCGCACGCTCAGCAGACAACGCCATTGAACACGTCCTTCATGGTCACACGCGTGCCATTACAGATATTAACTTCCATCCAGACCACCCCGAAATTTTGGCTACATGTTCTGTCGATACGCATGTCCTAGTGTGGGACACTCGATTACCGAAGAGACCAGTATATACAGCTGCTGACTGGAGGGCAGGTGCTGCCCAAGTGAAATGGAACTTCCAGAACGAACACCTTCTTGCATCTGCACATGATAACTACTTCTATGTTTGGGATATAAGGAACAATATTGTTCCGGTTTACAAGATAAAGGCTCATGAAAGAAAGATCAATGGTGTCGATTTTAGCCGGACAAAGGAAAATGAGATCGTGTCTGCCTCAAGTGACGGCACTGTCAAGTTTTGGGACTTGTCAAAGAGTGTTAAAGTGCCTACAAGTGTCATAACCACAGAGTTCCCAGTGTGGAGGGCAAGACATTTACCGTTTGGTCATGGATGTGCTATCATGCCTCTTCGAAGAGGACAGAATGCAATCTACTTGGCCAATCACAAAGATCTCAAAGGTGAGTCCAGATTGAGACCAAGCTACGTATTCAAAGGTCATACAGATCGGGTCACAGATTTCCTTTGGAGACAGCGATATAGTGGTACCGGTATAGATGATCGTGAGTTCCAACTCGTTACTTGGTCCAAGGATTGTGATTTGAGACTTTGGAACATGAATGAAGAGCTCTACGACAAGCTTGACTTCAAGCGCAGTGTTAATGCTGCCCCTCAACTGCAACCATATGAGTACAAAACCTACAGAGCCGAACCTGTGTTGTATGATGATCAACAGTATGCACTAAAGAAGTCCAAAGACACCTTTGTATCTAGCCGAGGAGACCAGTCTAGAAGCAACACTACAGATCACCTCAACTGGCTTGCTGGTGTTCGAATGGGAAGATCAGCATTTGCGCCACCAATAGACCAAAATCCAAACGCTGCATTGGAGGCTCCAGATAATTTGGGTGAAGAGGTTTCCGTCGTTGGCCATAAGTTCCCCAAAGTACGCTTTGAAAAGATATCTGTTTCTACTGGTACTCTTATTTTATCACTAAATGGACCATGGGCTACGGATAGTGATGACCTAGTCTTTTTAAGAGTTGAAATGAAGTTTCCGAAGGAATATCCCCGTGATTTGGTGACTTTCAGAATAGAAGAGAATAATGACTTGGTGGATGAAAAACGCCAGGATATATTAAAAAACTTGAATGAAATAAGCAGAAAGTTTGCTGAAGTGGAGAAATTTGCATTAGAGGCATGTTTGAGATTCCTTATGGGAGAGAAAATTGAACTCGACAACTTGAAACGTTATGATGATGATGATGACAGTTTGAACATCGCGGATATGGATGAGGAAATTGGGTCTTTGCCATCCACTCAACCATCTTCTGATAATGACGACGAGGATGATGATGAGGATGATGATGAAGATGATGAAGAACTGATTCCAATTAGAAAGAAAACAACTTTGAGTAACTCAGCTATGAATAGATCTACCCAGTTTGATAGTACGCCAATTCCTAAAGGCTGTGGAGCTACATGGACAAAGACAGGTCAGCTTGTTTGTTTCTTTATCCCAAAGCAGCCCAAGCTTCCACAAAAACAATCTGTAATTACATTTGATCAGCAAGGATTTGATCTCAGTGATGATTCCCTTGCAGATGAATGGGCGGATGTACTGGAGAGAGACGCAGCTACATCCAGGAAACTTCCTGGCGTTTTTAGGATTCAGAATCTTCAAAGTAATACTATCGTTACTGCCACTTCCAGACACACTGCAGAGTCACTTACAGAGAAATCTATTCATTCTTTAACAAAAGGCGGTAGAGTAAACAACATTGTTGCAATATTTGACTTCACGCATCTTATTCCATCCAAGATGGAATTGGCATCGGAGTATAGAGTTCTTGGAGATACACCACGTGAATTGGCACTGCATAACGCACAAGTATGTGAAAACTATGGTTACTCAGATTTACGTGATGCTTGGAACGTTCTTGCGCTTATTTTGAGGGAGGACTTTTACTGGGGAGTACATCCATTTGGGCGTACATGGCTGGTAAAGGAGATGATGACATATTTTGAAAGACTTGGGAATGTTCAAATGCTTGCAACGATGAGCTGCATTTTACATGTTGCTTCAAGTGGACCCGTCCAAGAGCAGCTCAACTACCTTCCTGCACCCAAACCAATTTCGTTGAGAAACCACAGGTTGTCCTCTGTAAGTGAACATACAGGATCTAACTATTCAGATTCCCACTACAGGATGTCGTCATCGAGAAGCTCATCGGTGATTGGGACAAACTTGAATATGAATGTGCACACACAGGAGAAGAGTATTGATGTGAAAATTGAGATGATGAATGAAACAACACTGGGTTACGGTGAGGAGAATTTCTGCATTACACTACTGGATAACGACGATCAGAGATACGATAGATACCGTGCAGAGTATGCCAACATTCTGTATGCCTGGGGTCTAGTATTAAGAAGAGCAGAGGTTCTCAAGTTGAATGACACTACAGTTGCGTCAGAGATGGATGCCTCAAAGGGGAAACTTACGTGGGTGACCTCTGTTAAAGACTGTGCCTACTGCGGCTTGAGGCTCTCAAGACGACTGTTTACCTGCCCTGAATGCCAGCATGCACTTCATGCGGATTGTGCGATGATATGGTGGTCCGATTCAAAAGAATGTGCGACAGGTTGTGGCTGTAAGTGCCTGCACAACGAAGACCTGTAGAATTGTAACGAACATAGAGAGCATAAATAATACGGCTGTGCATTGCTATTGCAGTGCAGCCGTTCTATTATCTTGAAAGTATACAGATGCAAATATTTATAGGCCTGTCTCATCTATGATAGATGCATGAAGCTGTATCTATGAATCGATTTACCTATATATTTGGATATCTCCCTGCACAACACTTAGATGTTTCCTCAGATGCATTTTATATGATGCCAAACATATACACTGATGCATTGAGGCACCATTTGCCATATATAGCCTATTCACGTATACAGATACTCGTCTCTATGAATCTAATCTTCCTCACCGTATAGCGTTGTAGCCTCGCTAAGACCACCATAGCCCTACGTACCAAAAATGTCGAGGTGCTTGTGATGTTGGTGGTGCCTCTGCCTTCTTGCAGGTGTTTCTATTATTAAATTAAGATATATATATCGTATAGAGCAATCTACCCTTCCTCTTTTCTGTAGCTTTAAAAATATGCGTATATATACATCCTCTATAAACTCTTCATATTCTCCGTATGTTCTCCCATATGCCACCAATACGTGATAGTGCACACCTTGTACTAATTAGGCAACCTTCCTGATCAAGATGTTTCCATTGTTTGTTATCGAAGTATCCGTCTATAGATTGCTCGATGTACTCTTGCTACCTTTCCCGAGTACCTTTATAGATCACTTCTAGATTAACTATATAATACCTGCAAATTTTATTTATTTATTCTATGAATACCTTTTATCTTCCCGCCCTACCCCCATGTAGAGCCACTTCATGTTTTTTCCTCTACGCCCTCAATATCATTAAATATGCACTGATACCTTCTTCCGCACTCTAAATACCCCACCATATCTTCTATGGTCCTCCATCTAACTTCGATCTCTAAATATTAGCTCGAAACTTATATTTACTAACTATCGATCTACTCAGCTATTTCTGGTCCATATTCCCAGAACGGCCATCCAAGTTTACCAATGAAGTAACATTCCTAATATGGATATTTATACTGTTTTTGATTTGTTGTCCACATTTCTCGCTTCGCCCAAAATTATTCCCAAAGTGTGGGCCAAGAAACAAAAAAAACCCAGCCTTATCAACCAAGGTCCCCCTGTTACCTTCCAAGCTTCTCCACCGAAGCCGAGTAACCACAGTTATTGCCCCCTAAAAGGCACTTTCCATCCATCCAAGAGGCTTCACCTCCATACATACACAACTCAAATACTGCAGAAGGATCCGCTGTGCGCATAACTCCTTTTGCCGACGATTGTGTTGATTTTTCGCTCCTTCCATACACTGAGCAGCCACCATCCACCGCAAAGCGTAACAACAACAACAACAACAACAACAACAACAACAAACACAAACAGCTCCCAGAACGCTAGCTCGCCTTCGCTACAAACAGCTGCAACGACACCTACGAACGAATAATTCCCGAGACCCGAACCTTTAAAACCACCGGAAATGCAAACAATCAAGTGTGTGGTTGTCGGTGATGGTGCCGTTGGTAAGGTGAGTATTTCCTGGCACACGGATACCTCTCCCCGGATCCGGTTCCCTCTGTCCCCGTTGGAGTGTTTATCATAATACCCTTCTCTCTCTCTTTGATGGACACAATCCCAACCAGGACTGGGCTAGTGGTTTCCATGCTGAAATTCATGATAGTAGTCCTATCACAACATTCACCATGGTAATACCTTCCTGTCAAGTCAAATACTAACTATAGAATCTTTTCTTATAGACGTGTCTCCTTATATCATACACAACCAACAAGTTCCCAGCAGACTACGTGCCTACGGTGTTCGATAACTATGCTGTGACGGTGATGATTGGTGACGAGCCATACACGTTTGGTCTCTTCGATACTGCCGGTCAGGAGGATTACGACAGATTGCGTCCGCTCAGCTACCCATCCACGGATGTGTTCCTGGTGTGTTTCTCCATCACGTCGCCTGCGTCGTTTGAGAACGTGCGTGAGAAGTGGTTCCCAGAGATCCATCACCATGCCCCAGGTGTTCCGGCCATCATTGTAGGTACGCAGATTGATTTGCGTGACGACCAGATCATCGTTGATAGACTTAAAAGACAAGGGGCGTCCCCAATCAAGCCAGAGGAGGGTGAGAGACTTGCAAAGCAACTTGGGGCTGTCAAGTACGTTGAGTGCTCGGCCCTGACGCAGAGGGGTCTCAAGAACGTCTTTGACGAGGCCATTGTCGCTGCTCTTGAGCCAGAGGCTGTCCAGACAAAGAGAAAGAAGAAATGTATCATCCTCTGATGTATTTGCTCCCCTTTCTCTATCCCACCTGTAAAACCAGTGAGTGCTCTGTGTAAGCCCATTGTCTCCTTTTCGTCTTTTTGTTCTCCTCTACTTTGTTGTTTTGTTTCCCCAAGCTCTCTCTCCCCTTGTCCCCCCTTCGAAGGAGACAAATTCCCATACACCCAACCAAATCCAATCTCGATGCTGTTTTGACTTTCCGCTTTTTTTTGTTATTACTGTTGTTTGTTGAATCCTAGTGGTGTTAAGCAATAGAGTCCCATGAGAGTCCCCCATACACCAGGAGTTTCCATGAGAGTCCACAATACACAACTACACAGGTCTTTACTAAAGGGCTTGTGAGAATCGAGATGCCGTATTCCCAGTACATATGCACCTCACAGAGACATCGTTGGCCTCTGAACCCTATACAAATAGCTTTTATCTGATAAGTCTGGCTGTAGGTTATATTAAAATACTTTTATCTAGCGTTATTTTTAAACAATGGCAGTTCAGGTCACATATTAGTACGTGTAAATATCAGTACAAAGAGCCGCACAAGGCGCGTATGCCTTGCGTATATTTCCGCACTAACATTTTTTTCGCCATCGATCGTGTCGCCGAGCCCGAAAAGAGTATTCCCGCAGAGGTTCCAAATGTGTTCACCAAGCTCTTTAATGGCTCCGACTGCCACTTGAAAAAAGAGTAATCGCACGAAGAACCGCTGCAAGATGTCACAGATGTTTAGTGCTGCGCGCTCAGAAACATTGTGTAAGTTTAACCCTGTGATTATGGAATTTTCTACAGAGAGTTACTGACAAGCGATGATTAGTCCTCGGTGGTGAGAAGATCAGTGGCGAAGACATTCGTAATCAGAATGTGCTTGCTGCACAGGCCGTGGCCAATGTTGTGAAGTCATCATTGGGTCCTGTCGGTCTCGATAAGATGCTGGTGGACGATATCGGTGACGTTGTTGTGACGAACGATGGTGCTACAATCCTGAGTCTGCTCGATGTTCAACATCCTGCTGGTAAGATTCTTGTCGATCTTGCGCAACAGCAAGACAAGGAGGTTGGTGACGGTACCACATCTGTTGTTATCATTGCCTCCGAATTGCTTAAGAGAGCGAACGAACTTGTCAAGAACAAGATCCATCCAACTACTATCATCACAGGGTACAGACTTGCCCTTAGAGAAGCTCAAAGGTACATCAACGAGGTGCTCTCCCAACCAGTTGAGTCTCTCGGTAAGGAGACTATTATCAACATTGCGAAGACTTCTATGTCGTCAAAGATCATTGGTGCTGATTCGGACTTTTTTTCCAAACTAGCAGTTGACGCAATGCTTGCAGTACAGACCCAGAACGGTAAGGGCGAAACGAAATACCCAGTAAAGGCTGTCAACATCCTCAAGGCACACGGAAAGTCATCTACAGAGTCAGTCTTGGTTAAAGGTTACGCATTGAACTGTACTGTTGCTTCCCAGGCGATGATTAAGAAGATCTCGGGTGCCAAAATTGCATGCTTGGATATTAACCTCCAAAAGGCTCGTATGGCCCTTGGTGTTCAGATCAACATCGATGATCCCGAACAATTGGAAGAGATCCGTAAGAGAGAGTACGGTATCGTATTGGACAGAATCAAGAAAATTATCGGAGCTGGAGCGAATGTCGTGCTTACTACAAAGGGTATTGATGACTTATGTCTTAAAGAGTTTGTGGAGGCGGGCGTTATGGCCGTGAGACGTTGTAAAAAGGAAGATTTGAGAAGAATTGCAAGAGCTACGGGCGCTTCCTTTATCAGCAGCATGTCTAACTTAGAAGGTGATGAGACTTTTGAAACTAGTTATTTGGGATACGCGGAGGAGGTTGTTCAAGAACGTATCTCCGATGACGAGTGTATCTTGGTGAAAGGTACAAAGGCACACTCCTCAAGTTCAATTATTTTGAGAGGACCTAACGATTACACATTGGATGAGATGGAAAGATCTTTGCATGATTCTTTGTCTGTTATCAAAAGAACATTGGAGAGTGGCAACGTTGTGCCAGGTGGTGGTGCCGTGGAGACTGCATTGAACATCTACTTAGAAAACTTTGCTACAACTGTGGGATCACGTGAACAGTTGGCAATTGCAGAGTTTGCAAATGCTCTTCTTGTTATTCCAAAGACGTTGGCTTCCAACGCGGCCAAAGATGCCTCTGATCTCATTGCTAAGCTGAGATCTTATCACAGTGCCTCTCAAAGTGCCCTTCCAGAAGATACCAAGCGTAAGAACTACAGAAACTATGGTCTTGATTTAATCCGTGGTAAAATCGTGGATGAGACTAAGCAGGGTGTTCTCGAACCAACAATGTCCAAGATTAAGTCTTTGAAGTCGGCTCTTGAGGCGTGTATTGCCATTCTTAGAATTGACACAATGATCTCTGTTGATCCAGAGCAGCCGAAGGGGGACGATCATCACGACCATTAAGCAGAAAGGTAACTAAATAGGGATCTAATGGTAATGCAATGCTATTATTGTAAAGACTAAAACATTAAATTCAAATTAATATTGATGCCACATAAAATGCTGTATCTATGCTAGATTTCTAAAGTTTA
Organism: Petasospora xishuangbannaensis; assembly: GCA_030585085.1. Classification (NCBI taxonomy): domain Eukaryota; kingdom Fungi; phylum Ascomycota; class Saccharomycetes; order Phaffomycetales; family Wickerhamomycetaceae; genus Petasospora; species Petasospora xishuangbannaensis. The sequence goes on from JAJMBV010000097.1 coordinate 19,306, forward strand.
TCATTATCTTCTCTTGCCAACAGTCTTCGTTGCATCCCTTTCCACAACTTCACCAACACCAGTCTCTTCCAATTTATCTTCCTCAATACGAACTTGTTCTCTTCTCTCCCACCATCTCTCTTGACATAAATCAAACGAATGTTTTTTTAAATGCTTACCCTTTGCATCACGGTTATTCGAAATAGCCCATTGCAAGAAGTCAGGACCAGTACGGACATAGAAGGCACGCAAAGTTTCGAAAGCACGAGGATGTGGAAGCCAAGGTCTTGGATCTGGGATTTCAGGCTCTTCCTCTTCAACTTCTTCTTCCTCATCGTCTTCTTCAGCGACAAGTTTCTCATTTGCGAGTTCTTCTTCGTCATCGTCTTCGTCATCATCTTCATCATCAAATTCGTCATCACTGTCGCCTTCATCCTTGGCATTCTCGACCTCTTTGAGGTCTTCCCAAAATACCTTCATACCATCAAGTTTAGCCAAGTCAATAGAGTAAAGAGAATCGATGGAGTAGTCCTTTTCGCCAAGCTCCCAAACACCACCGAAGATGAAAAGAGTGTCGTCAACAATGGCAGTGGATGTGTTGAAACGTGGATGAGGAAGCTGAGTTCTGACTTCAACTTCAACCTTGCCATCATCTTCATCGTTCGCTACTGAACCGGAATCATCGGTATCATCATCAAGCTTCCTTAGCTCATTCTCAATTTCGTCCGCGTCTTCGTCTTCATCACCGTCTTGAATGTTAGCTTTCTTCAACAATGCGTTCAAAATCTCCTCTAAATCTTCATCCCTAGTTTGCTTTTTAACTCTTTCCTGTTTCTTCTTCTTAGACTGACGTAATTGAAGTGAATACCATCTGTTAGCATCTGTAGAGTACGTAAAAAGGTCGTTATAGAATTGGGATTCCAAACTCTCCTCGGTCTCTTCGAAGTCATAGACACCACCAAATAAGACACCACGACCTTTGTGATAAGCCATAGCACATCCAACTCTAGGTGAAGGCTGGAAACCTTGTTTTTTCCTTCTTTCCCATCGAATGACCGAGAGATCTGATTTCATTTTTAACAGCCAGCAATCGCTGAGGATTTTACCCTTTTGAAGTCCTTTGCCAGCTTTGACTTTACAGTAACCACCCCAAAGGACAAGACCGTCAGGATGAGGAATCAAGGAATGACCCGAACGAGCATCCGGAATTGGGTGATTCTGGGGGAATTCGATTTGACTCCATTTGTAGGTTGTGATATCAAAGACCCACAGGTCATTGAGGTATGCAGTGGACGCTCCCAGGTCCCTAAAGCCACCGTGAAGGATAAAGAAATTCTTCCAGACGGTCATTCTATGTCCTGAGCGTGCCGATGGAGCGGTCCTGCATTCGATCTTAGTCCATTCCTTTGTTTGGGCATCCAACAACCAAGTATCGGAGTAGTGGTAGAATGTACTCTGCTTCGGCGACGAGAACTCACCACCATGCAAAAGCATAATACCAGAGGAATGGGCAGCAATTGCAGCAGAAGAACGGGGCATAGGAGAGTTCTGTGATGTGATCTTACGCCATTGGTAGGAATCCAAGCTGAGAGTGAAAAGTTCGTTATAGAAAGATGCGACACCATCGACAGTATTCTCACCACCAAAGAGTACGAGCTCACGTTTGCCATGTAGAGGATTTGCACACATAGATGCGTTGATTCTGCGACCAGGTCTACCAACACTCTCTATATTGATCACCTGAAAAGCCTCCTGCTGTTGTTTGTATTGCTGAAGCACTGTTTCAATATCTACATCATCCTCATCATCCCCAAGCTTCTTCGCTTTCTTTTTGTCCTTGGTCGCTGCCTTGGCCTGGGCCTTCTTGTTCTTCTCTTCTGTGCGTGCCTTCTTGGCTTCTTTGTCCTTTTTCCCTTTCTTAGCCATCGCAACGTAAAGTACTCAGCTAGCACTATACTTTTCAACTTTCTTCTTTCTACTCCAACACTCCAAGCTCCGGTACCAAAATGACCCAGAGAAGGGCCTGCTCGTTTTTCGAGTGCGCGAAATATACCGCATCCAGCGAACTGTTGCTCCACGAAGCGCGAAGAGGCCAACGCGATAAACAAAAACATCAACACCAGAAAAGACACTACAGAACAGGCCGGAGCAACCCGGCGGCTACGGGTACAATAAGCGAGAGGAATCCGCGAAGTCAGCGCTGCTATCAAAAAGAAGGACTGCAAAAGAGATTACAGATACACCAGTCATAACATCAGTAGAAGGTGCGGTTTAATTAGAGGGAAGAAACCAACAAGTGACGATGCTCAAGCGCAAGAATGAAGAAGAAGGAGCGAAGACGGCGAAGAGAGTAGCTCTGGACACCGACGTCCTGGATGACGACGGAAGTGGAAGCACTGTTATTACTGGAAGTAATGGTAGCAATGGCAGTAGTGGCGATAGCGGTGTGAAGTTCGACACAGGGGATGGGGCTATTAACGGCGAGGTGATACTGCCAGAGGCACCTCCACAGAGACGGGTATCCAGCCACAGGTTTGGTGAGGATGACAAGACATATGTTCACTTCAGGATGCTTTGCCAGGTGAAGGAGGCTTCTCAGGTAGTTGGCAAAGGTGGTGAGACTATCAAACACATCAAGGATGTCACACAGACGCGTATCAATGTGTCGGAGAACATTCGGGGCGTGCCGGAGCGAGTGATACACGTAATGGGGACAGCAGAGCTTGTAGCCAAGGCATTCGGCCTGATATCTAGGGCAATCGTCAATGAGGAGGAGGATAAACCTTCTGGACCAGACTCAAGGCCGTTACAACTACAACTCCTAGTCCAACATGAGATGATAGGCTATGTCATAGGAAAACAGGGATCGAGGTTTCGGGAGATTGAGGATGCGTCAGCATCTAAGCTAGCGGCATCACCTTCTCCATTGCCATTTTCTACCGATCGCGTGCTTTCTATCTCAGGAGTTGCAGATGCCTTACACATTGCTGTCTACTACGTTGCACAGACCATCTTGGATAACAAGCTCAACGTAAACTCTAGACCAATCTTTTACGATCCTGCCAAGGTTCAGCCAATGATCATGAATTCAATGGGCGGTATTCCTCCGATGAATATGGGCCAAGCAGCAATGATGGGTTACGGTGGACAGTTCATGAACCAGTTCTCCAACGTAACAACGAGACCTGCTACCAATCAGCAACCATCATCCCAACCACAGAATTCTCTTTCTCTTCATTTCAGTCATAGCCATTCAGGACCTCAACCCCATATTATGCCCCATCACTCTCTCGATCAACATTCACAAAGACAAGCAGCTCCACAACCCTATATGCAACAGGGACCGTTGACACTACCATTGACACAGCAGACCCAGGAGATTTTTATTCCTGATCAGTTTGTTGGTACCATCATTGGAAAGAGTGGGAAGAATATCAAACAGTTGAAAGACATGTCTGGTTCCAAGATTATTATATCCGATGCAGATCCAAGTCAACAGGACAGAAAAATCACTTTGATCGGTACAGCTCAAGGGAATCAAAATGCAGTCTATTTGATCAACGAGAGAATTGAATTGAGTAAGAAAAGCAATGAGCAGAGAGTGAAGAGAGAAAAGTTTGATGAGACAAGACACGACGAATGAAGCAAAGACCAGATCAAGATAAAACAAGGAAGTGTTATTGCTTTGCTATTCTGTTTGACAACTCTTTGTATGTGACGGTCTCTTGATTTTTAGCAGTAGTAATACATACTGTCCAATGATCGGTACGGGAGATTTATAGGAGCCTATATGTTCATCTTGGTAAGTAATGTTATTTAACCAAATATGTGAATGATAGACCCCTGTCTGTTGGAGGTTGACTAGAAAAATTGTCTAAACTGACATTTAATATTTAATGACGTACTTGAGACTCAGATAAATTGTCTAAACGGACATTTACTATTTAACGACGTACTTGAGACTTTCAGATAAATTACGTAATCAAACACAAATAACATATAGTGAATGCTAGGCCAGTTCCATTTTGTAAAGATACACTCTCAATGGTACTTGTACACAGCTATATTCAGGACAATACCCTTAATGGAAGTCTTCTTCAATTGTAGAGTGTAAATTTATTGTGTTTGGCACTTATATGAAAATAAGCACGCTCTTTAACTATACATAAA
>JAJMBV010000098.1:0-22991 GCA_030585085.1 Petasospora xishuangbannaensis
TTGCTGTCGGTGTTATCAAGTCTGTTGAGAAGTCCGACAAGGCTGGTAAGGTCACCAAGGCTGCTCAGAAGGCTGCTAAGAAGTAAACTGATCAAAACTGAGTTTTGGCTAATTTATTTCGAGTTGTTTTTCTAAGTGTGTACAGGTTTATAAAGTTTTAATTCAAACTGTGGCTTTATCTACATAAATTGAATTTGTAGCTACACCGCTTTCTAGTTGACCCTAGAGCTACATTCCTTGAGTCATAGCTGAAGGTTCTAGTTGATGATCATCGAGTCCTTCCGTTCGATGCCACTAGGCGCTTTTTTAAGACCTAGTAGGCAATTTTACGCGTCTGAAGATTACGCGTATGGACTAGGATCATGAGACCCGACGCGTGAAATCTACGACGAACCGGGATTGGACGCGCGTGGGCTGAATTAACAAAGAACGTGGCTATTATTTTTTTTCAAACTGAACAAAAAAAGAAAATTATGCCGAAGACGAATTTCAACCTACGGTTGCTTTTCCCCGTTATAGTGAAATTCTTCAGTGTGTAGAGTGTATATATCGTTACATTTGATCATTAAGCCTTTGTGGAACTTTAACTATACAGAAATCAGATTATTAGAGGTGTATATGAAATCTCATAGACGAGAAGCACCAGTTAAAATAAAACTTGTACTGAACGCAAGTCCCCGATCTAAATGTATAGACCATAGAGGCACTCGTGTTGGAAATGAAAACCAGCATTATACTGTTAGAGACAAAAAAAAAGCAACCTGTAGAAGAATATTGTTGTAAAGGGTTCATTTGTGTACGGATAAGATAAAAAGACAGCCAGCATCATATAGATCTCAAATTCACAAGAGCGAAGGCGGCATCTTGTTCATCCTTCTTCAGAACACCAGGGACAAACTTTGGGTCGATATCCATTGCTGAAGTCATGTCTTTACGCAACTTCTGAGCACCCATAGATTGCCAGTCTTCCTCGTCTGTTTCTGACTCCACCTCTGGATTTTCTGTGCTTAATGTGGATCTAATGGAGCTGTTTCTTCTGGTCCGGCTCTTGGTGTCCTTCTTCGAACCATAAGTATATAACAGCTCCGGTGATGTTGGAGTCTGTGAGTTGGATCTTGCCTTAAACTTCGGTTTCTGGATTCCTCTAGAATGGCTCGATCTTCTGGAGGTTGTTCCATTGGATGGAGGAGAAACGAGTCTTCCATTAAGCTTGAGTGGTGGGATCTGATCCTCGTCGTCGAACTTGAAGACGTCTTCGTCCTCAGCCTCAGCTTCCGAGAAGTCACTGGTTGAACTCTCCTCGTCTTCTTCATCGGATGCAATAGCGTAGTCATTGTCCATAGAGAGATCTCTGAGAATCTTCTTTGGTTTCCTGTTGAGCAGCTTGTTGTGATTGTCGAGCTCATACTTGTTCTTCGTGATGGACTCTCTTCTGGCATTAGCAGCAGCACTCTTTATTGAGCCTCCTACAGGACTTCCGGCACTGTGTTCGTTATCCTTGACCTTTGCATTAGCGATAGCCATAGCATTTCGCTCTGCGATGAAGTTCTCTGGGGCCACCTTCTTAGCACGCCACTGTCCCCAACCTATCTTTTCAAACACGATAGCTTCTTCCTCATGGCCCAGGTTGAGACAGCTCATGATCAATCTTCTCTGTTTCGAAAGCGACAACTTGTCAAAACCCTGGATCTGTTTAGCTAAGTTGGATGTGATGTGTCTGATTGCCAGCGGGCCAGTGATAAGAAGTAAGTGAGCCAATCTCTCCGGGGTACACTGGTTGGCAACAGCAATTCCTTCAACGGAAGATGTTGATAGCTGAGTGACATGCTTTGCAGCAGGCTTCTTGTAAGTCGCCTGTGTGATGAACTGGGGAGAGTCCATCGACACTGAGGACGTTGATAAATTGGAAGTAGAGAGATTCGAGTGAGAGGAGAAAGGCGAAAATGGTGCCAGTGAGTCTGGTGAAGTAGTCTTGACCGTAGCCATTGCTTCTCGGGCTGATCGTGTAGGAGTGGTCGGTTGATAATGGTGAAAAGTAGACGGCGGCTAGAGGGCCAAAATGTATGTGTGGGCGGCGGCTGGTACTGGCGACTCACGAAGCGAGGCTGGAGATGAACAGTGTGAAGAGTGAAATCTGCGTACGTATGGAAACGTGCAAGTATGAACTGTATAAGTCTGAGTGTATGAGTATGAGTGTGTGACAGAATAGGTGTGTCAGTGTCAGTGTGGGGTGTTGTTGGTACGGTGCTTAGTTCAAGCTCTAAGCCGCAATTGTCGAGTCTGGTTGTGCTTTAGTGCTTGCGGAAAAGCTGGTGGAAGTGTGGAAGTACCTTGTGGCAGTACTGGTTTGTATTCCGGTTTCGGGGTGTTCTCGCTAGCGGGTGGCTATTTTATTTCCTTCTCCACTGTTGATGTTGTGGTTACAAGTGGCTGGCTGTATACTCTGAAGTGTAGTACCAACGGTGTGGAGTGCCTTGTTGACGTGTTTCTCGCACTGCTTGTGAAATTTCGTTCCGGCGCCACTTCCTTATCGCCAGGCGAGTGAATGTGGTTGGCAATCGCGTTCGGTGGAACAACAAACAATGGTTCTAGGAACGGCTGGTTCGACGGTTGGCGACGGGCGGTGGATTAAGTTATGTGTTGTTTAAGGACGTGTCCTATTATATATTCGGTGATCTCCTATCGTATATGTGTGCTGTTTCTGCCTTTTCGTTACTGTTGGACAGCCAATTGGCACCTCGTTCCGGTTTTCGCTGGCTGTGTGTGGGTTCCGTATGGGTTTCCCACTGGCGGCGTTCTTCTCACCCCGTGTGGGCGGAGGTGCGTTCTTTTTAAGCACCGCCAAGGGCTGCTGGGGCGTGGTTCAAAGCGACCCGGCCGAGTCCCCGCTAGTCCCGTTTTTCCAGTCCCACGAGTCCCCCGGTTCTAGAAGGAAGCACGCTGGCTCGAGGCGAAAAAAAAGCTCTTCCGCGACTTTTTCGGTGCGCCGTCTCTCGAAGCTGTCACCGTTGAGCGCCACCGTTGCGCAGGCGCACAGTATGTAGCCCTGGTGCGCCGTTGTGACCGGGGTATTTCCTCAACGCGTAGAACCTGCCCGCGCTCTCCTCGCTAGATACGGCTGGCCAGTGGGCTAGAGATTAGCACTCTAATATAGGCTATAGCAAAGAACAAACACACCATACGGTATATGCTGGGTGGTGAGTTCCGTGTATATCCACAGAGCCTATACCCCTATTCTGTATATACTTATCCACCATACGTGCCTTAATCCCCCTTCTCCCCCCTATCCCCCTACCTAATCTAACACATCTGCCTCTCACCACTGAGTGACCTGACACCGCCCGGACCATCCGTTCACAACCGGCCATTGGCCCACCAGCCAAAGCGTTGTTTCGGAACAGAGCCTTAGACCCTCTAACCTGGAATGGTCATGAACCAGTCCCACACGTCGGAAAAAATGACTCCTACAAATGCTTAAAGCCCTCGTCCGCTAATGACATCCCAGTCTAACCGTAAACCCTAACCACACGCCCTTGGCCTTAAGTGTTAAGGTTGGTGACCACACTCTGTGTGTTGGGCATTGACACCGTTTGTTGTGTGTGGGGAGATCGGTGGCGATCTGGTGTCCAGGTGTTCGTGCCTCTAATGCCGGTGTCCGGGTGTGCTTGTCGTGGTGTTCGGGTTTTGTGTCCGCGCTTTAGCCGTGGCGGTGTTTGCGGAGCCCGTTTCTGGAACATTCGATATATCAGTTCCGCTTTTGTTAGGAGGCCGGATGTCCAGGCTTCACAGCAACTATATTCCCCCACGCACAATCCTCTCTATCACGGGTTCGCACCTTTTGTATGCGGGACTACTGTTTTCCTCGTCTGCCGGGATCCCAGGGTTTCCAGTCTGGCCCCGACTTTGTGGTGATCTGGACCACTGTAACTCGGCACCTCTTTGTGGTATGAGTCATGTTGCTGCTAGAGCGTTTTAGAATACACACATAGACACACAAAAAGATATGCCAAACTTGCCCTAAAATAGAAGCACCAGCCAATTGTAGCGGCCCGCAATAACCACGGAGGTGCCGACCTGGAACAAAAGTACCCTGGCGCTCACACACGACGCGCAGTAGAAGAAGAAGGACCCTGGTGCCCATGCTGTTTCTATTTGTTCGAGATGTGTGTGATACCGAGAGCTTTTAGAACGCTTCCTTTGGGCTCGGTGTGTGTGCCCGTCGATGAGTTGTGGCTGTATATGCTAGCAAGGGTCCCATACCATTTGCTGTAACTTAACCTACTACACCGGCAATGTTGTTCTAAACCATCTAATACTCAGACCAAAATATAATTATAGATTCTAATGGACGTTCCTATTTAGCTTATATTTACTCATTTCAATGGCTGGCATTAATACGGGAGTCGTGGTTCACAAATCTCCTCTTTAATGTTCTGGCTATACATATTAACTTAATTCGTACGTAACCATCATCTTCCAATGTCTGCAGCATGGCGCATATGAAAGGAACCAAATCCCGTCTTCTCGCAAGTGTTCAACGGAGCAACATAAACGGGGACATTCGCTTCTATAACCAGGTATGCATATGCCCCCTTTGGGAGTCTCTGTTGTCTGTCTTTGTAATTTCTGAATAGTGTTAACCTTTTTGAATGTACCCATTACAACAAGGCCTTGACTTTTTTTGGTTTGTGTTTGCTAATACAATGACGCATTGGAGATTACGTTCATACAGATGGCTTGTCAGTCTCATTTAATGCATATCAATTCTATGCCTTCGATTTATAGAGTATTTAGGACCAGATGAGCAAGACCTGCCTCTTAAGGCTCTCAAGTGAGGAAGGACATCTCTGATGGCAGCTCCGAAATATCTCTGAGCGAGTCATAAGTCCGCTTATGATCTAATAGTTTGCGAATGTCATCATTGACATAGTGCCTATAATCTGTACCAACAAGGTGGTGGCTATTGATTTCAGAGATGTTGACTGATCTCATAACTCCGACTGTCTTCAAGACTTCCGTATTTCCATACGCCGGGTTGTTGTCAAAAGTCTCAAGTATTCGAGCTTGGCAACCCTTCAGCTTGGTTAATTCGTCCGCTTTTGACGACATCATCTCAGGTACATTTTTTGGGCTTATCAACGACTGCACACACTTAAAATTGAGATAGTATGCAAACATCAACATGAACTGGTACAGATGACAGTCAAGTCCCATAAACATATCTCGGAAGTTAGTAAGATACTTGGTGCCGAATCGACGAAATATCTCGGTATATAAAATCATAAGCTCCATAGTCTTCAAGTCACTAAATCTATCTCTCTCAAGACAGGTTCGATGTACTTTAATTTGTTGGGTCAGTGAGATAAGAAGAAGCAAACTAATCTTGTCTCTAACTCTAGAAGTATTCGCCAAATTCATTGCAGAGTTTGAGCTGGCATGAAGTAAATCCCTCAGGAAAGTATTGTACGTTTCAAAACGAAGATCTATCTCTAAGATCCGCTGATACTTCACTTCAATATTGTTAACATACGCCTCAATACTTTCCATATTCTGTTCTCTGATTATTTTGAGCAGTTCATACTCTCTGAATGGGTCCTCTTCTTTCGAGATACTTCTCTTGATAAGTCCACTTATAGCCGTGGGTCTGAACAGGGATGAGCTCAGTATTGATTCTAGCATGGATATTTTCAGCCACAAAGGACCCTGCTCCAAGTGTAAGCCGTTTGCATATGATGTAGATACTATGGAAAACATCATCTTCCAAGCCTTCTCATACTCAAATGTAAAGTAAAAATACTGACAAATTAGAATCTGTGATTTGAGCAACTTGATACTCTCTGAGTCTTGTAATTTAGAAAGTTGGAAATAATAGTTTACCAAACCCATAATTGTAACCTTAGTATCATTAACTACAGCCGTCGTAGGGAGAACTAGAGCTTCCTTCAATGAGTCGATTAAAATGCCTATAAGGACCATCATATCGTCATCATGTTCCCACTTGGTGATATTTTCATGGTAGTTCAGGAACCAAAAAACTTCGCTTTCGTCAAACAGAACTCTGAGATAATGAACACGAGACCGATCAAAAAACCTATTGCATAGCGTGTTAAGTAGTCTCATGTTTGCAACATCATCTCCAGGAAGCAGTTCGGGAAGCGCCTTTTTCTTCTTAGTTGGATCATCTTTAAACTTGTCAGCTGCTATTTTTGGAATTCTAAATCCATCAACGCTTCCTTTCGGACTGGTTTTCCGTTCACTTTGAGCGGAAGTTGAATACTCCAGCGATGGGACAGAGTTGAAACCATAGGTATTCTTGAATGATATGTCATTCGAGTCAAATATAGAGATAAGGTCTTCAGAATGCTGTAGTTTTCTCTCCAGCTCTTTTAGCCGTGTCTCATAGTATTCGACCTTCTGAAGTGCTTCCTTGTTGATGACGTGTATTTGGTCGTGGGACAATGACGACAATCCTTTCGGGTGCTGGAGAGTAGGGTAAGCTATTGTAATAGGTTGTTGCGGGTGTTGGTTTCCCTGCAGTTGTTGGTTCCCATTTTGCTGTGTCAGTTTGTGGAGTTCGATTGATCTGAAGCGAGGAGGGTACGTGCATAGTACGCTTTTAGCGGAGCAGTTCTTGCATGGGTGGACCCTATCACATCGGATCTTCCTTCTTCTGCACTCGTTACAAGATATTGGAATGACCATGGTGCCGCTGATATGTCGATAAAATTAGTTTATATCCTTTTTACCCTTCTGTGTAGCTAACGTGGTCTGTGTAGAGATCGTGGTGGCTGTATACTGGTAGAAGCAGTTATATTTGTTGTTGGCTTGGTGCAGGCCCCGGAGTCGAATCAACACCAGTTGATCTCTTAAAAATGCCTCGTGTGCTATATATCAGCTTCCAAGAATAATAGTGAGGTTTTTACAAGAGTCTAAAGTGCCCGTAAGTGCGATTCGACGGCTCCTTAGCTAAACTAAAGCAATTGATTGCGGCAATTTATGGTATTTTCACCAATGTCGATACACACGCCAGCGTATAACACCGGCTCATGTAGTGGAATTCCGAGAAAAAACGGGAAAAAGCTGTCGTTCGCCCACCGAAGCCCGGCAAAAGCGCGTGTAGCCGCATGTCCGAGCCGCTGACGGCCAAGATGGTGTATCACAACGGTGGGGCATAATCTTGCTACAGAGAGAAGAAAATACCATGAATGTGGCTCAAAATATCTTTATGAGATACAATTGTAATGTAGGGATGTTTTATAACGAATTCCAGATAGTTTTGGTTCGCTTTCTCTCACAATTCTCCGTTGTTGTTGTGGGTTGGTGGTGCTGAGGCTCGCGCTTTTGGACTGTAAGTATGCGGGGGCCTCGCTTATCTAAGATGAACGCTTTGAGAGAGGAAGCCCTTTTTAGCACCAGCGGTCGTCGGGGTCGGTTCGGGTCGAATATCAGTAATATATATAATCCATGGACACTACCAGTGCTCTGGAATTTTCGACAATTGCTAAACTGTGCCTTTTCCCACTCTTTCCCTGGTCTGAAATAACAGTCGGTGTATTCTCTCTATATAGATCTCATCCGCGGGCAGCCAGTTGTGCCTTAAAAAGCAATGGGGAAAAAGAAACGTCTCGTAGATCAAGGCAGCTTTAAAAACTCGAGAACACCACCATTGGCACTAACATCACAAGGACATTAAAAGAGCGTTGCCTAAGCACACACAACGATCGTGTACCATTGGACCTCATATTACTACTCTATGACAATCAACACTTCCCAAATCACAGCTAACATCAAGCGGTACGTGTGTCCGCGGATTTACCCGGTTCAAACAATATGGCCGGTTGCTAGACGTTCAGCAGTGCTCATAGTGCTCTTCGTAGGCAACTACGGCGAGCTTCGAGTACTGTTGACGAAACGGTCAAGGCAGCTCAACAACTTCTCGGGCCACGTCTCTCTTCCTGGAGGGAAAGCTGACTCTGTTAGCGAGACGGAGTGGGAGATTGCGAGACGTGAATCACAGGAGGAGATCGGGTTGCCGTACGATGATGAGCTGCACAAACAGGGACTCGTCATCGAGAAACTTAACTCGCTTCCGTGCTATCTTTCAAGAACATTTCTAAGCGTACGTCCAGTCGTATGCTTTCTCCATAACAAGGACAGCCCTTACGACAAAATCAATGACATTAAGCTGTTGCTGAATCCTGGCGAGACCGCATCCATCTTCTCTGTTCCGCTACTGGACCTCATTGGCAAAAACTTCAAACGCGAGTACTTGAAGAAGACAATCAATCACTACAAATGGGGCAGGCTCAATTGGCCTATAAAGCACTTCCTCTACCCAACAGCGAATAAGAACGAGATCCACTGGCTTGATGATGTGATCGACATCAGCTCGGACGACGAGCTGGATTTCGCTGATGGCTTGAATGTCGAGACCACCAGAACTGAGATCAAGGATCTCTGGGGGCTCACAGCCCAGATACTGTACGACTTAGCCCATATTGCTGTCGGGAATGCCACAAACAATTACATTGGCAATGAGAACCTGATACATGCACTCACGGAATTCGGTGGCCAGATGATTAGCAGATCGAGGTCCGACTGGGAGTCTGCAATGATAAATGGGAAAAGAGGTGTGGCATACGAGGATGTTCTACCACCACATATCTTCAAGCATATTGTCGACGAGTTCAAGATCTGATATAAAGTAGGTTGTGTCTCTCGCATGACCTCTGTCATACAAACATTCCCAGAACCTTTATTTATTCACGAACTGACATGTTGAAAGAAACCATTTTCAGATATCAAAAAGAAAAAAATCATAGAAAAATACCAATTCCAGTTACACACAGATGGACCAACCCATGAATTCTTCTCTTTCTCTTATTCGGCGTTATTCATATATAAAAATTGGCGTGTTCTTCAGCAGAAAGGGCCAAGCGCATCGGGAATGGTTGGTGCACCTCCAGCAAATCCCAAGGGTACCGTAAAGGTACAGTTTTTTTTCACCAGACATAGCGATCAATGATAATATCCCTACATAATTGCACAACTGTGTATCTACGTAGTCCACCAGGCCACCAGCCACTCACACACTTGGCCAAGCACCAGCAGTAAACACGTTTTATCTGGTCCCTAGGCGTAGCCAAAAAGCCTCGTATCGGTGCTCTTATCACCCGTACACCTTCAAACCGCCAAAGGGGGCCTTCGCAGGATCTCGCACAGCCCGCGAATGGAGGGAGGGGCCCGACTTCCATTTCACATCAACACGCCAAAAAACCGCCCAGACAATACCCGGTTCCTTGATCAATCAACCACGATCTCGACCACGCTGGCCGCCGAACCCAACAAGCGGTTTCTGATAAATACCTCTGTGCATCCACATCTGTTTGCTCCCGTAGATACAGAATGTCTGAGGACTCGATTCAGGATCAGAGCGCTGGTGAACAGGACACCACACCCACAACCGCCGAGTCGACAACAGAAACGCCCGACAAGGCCGAGCAACCGCCCATTGAGGTTCCCCATGGCTCTGGAGATGAGTCCCCAGTGAGCAATGGGTTCCAGGCCGCGGATATCTCTTCCCCGGCAACTGCTGACGAAGATAATGCTGCTGTTACTGCTACATCTGTTCCTGGTATTCCTTCTACTCCTGTTACAACGACTGCTGGCTCTCCTGAAGAGATTGCTGCCAAGAGTCCCCAAGATGATGACCACAAAACACGCACTGACCAGCGTTTGGTCACGGGGCGGAAAATAACAACAGAAATCCCTCCTGAAGATGAACAGGAAGACGTTGCAGATGCTAATACCGGCGATACGGCGACACCGTTACCAAGGATCTTCACAGAGCATCATGATGACAGGCATTCGCGTGCGGTGTCTATTGGCTCTGTCACATCTCTCAACTCCAGTACTGTCAACTTTGTTAAGGTTGCAATTACCCGTATCAGTGAACTGAAAGAGGCCAAGAAGAATGCATTGTTGGTGGCATCTGCAAAGAAGTGCCTCGAAAGATTCAGTTCATCTGGATTCGACACTACCCTGGTGTTTGACACTTTGAGAAACTCTATTGAGTCCAATATCACGGAGGCCGTTGTCCTTGCGTTGGACTGTATCACGAAAATCTTCAATCTCTCCCTCTTCGAGCCAATCCAGGTCACACCTCCCAAGACAAACACTGCCCTTACTGATGATCCAGATACTCCATCTGGTGCTACTCTCGTTACCCCACCACCAAAAGTCAATTTGATCGATGCTTCCATTGATACCATTGCCAATGCTTTCAAAGGTGAAGGTACGGATGAAAAAGTTGAGATACAAATTGTCAGAGCCCTCATGGCTGGCGTTCTAAATGAAAGTTTGCCTGCCCATGGTTCTACCTTGCTTAAAGCAGTGAGACAGATCTATAATATATTCATTCTCTCTCTATCTCCAATGAACCAGGACGTTGCCCAAGCGTCTTTGACCCAAGTTGTGAATGTTGTTTTTGATAAAGTGGAAAAAATTCCATCTTACAAAGAGATTTCACTGAAGAGTGAATCGACTAGTGATGTGGCGAGTACATCTGTAGATCCACAAGCTAAGGATGATGGATCTGACACTGGAAATAAATCTGAGCCACTCAAACTCGAAAATTTGAAGTCATTGAATGATGAAGAGGAGCGTTTGGTGGACCAAAACAACGATGTTGGTGATGAAAATGAACTCGTCGTTAAAGATGCATTTTTACTTTTCAGAGCCATGTGTAAGCTTTCAGTTAAGAATTTGGACAACGATTCATTGGATATGAGATCGCATGCCGTCCGCTCTAAACTTATTTCTTTGCACATCATCCACTCCATTATTAAGGAACATATTGACGTGTTTTTGTCTAACGATGTTGTAATTCACTCCCCAACTTCTGATGAGAGCACGGTCTTAGTGGATGCAGTGAGACAATACTTGTGTCTAAGTATTTCCAGAAATGCTGCCTCTGCTATTTCACCCGTCTTTGAAACTACTCTCGAGATCTTCTGGTTAATCCTGTCCAACTTGAGATACCAGTTCAAGAGGGAAATTCCTGTGTTTTTCGAAGAGATTTAT
Organism: Petasospora xishuangbannaensis; assembly: GCA_030585085.1. NCBI lineage: Eukaryota > Fungi > Ascomycota > Saccharomycetes > Phaffomycetales > Wickerhamomycetaceae > Petasospora > Petasospora xishuangbannaensis. The sequence goes on from JAJMBV010000098.1 coordinate 11,083, forward strand.
TTCCCGATAGCTGAGCTAAAGTCTTCAACCCCGCATCAAAAAAGATACTTCCTCGTTGTAATCCAAAGGATATGCAACGATCCAAGAGCGTTAATTGAATTTTACTTAAACTATGATTGTGACTCGCAGTTACCAAATATTACTCAGATGGTCACTGAGTATCTCACAAGGCTAGCCGTCTCCAGAGTTGAGATAACTGCAAAACAAAAGCATGAGTATAAAGAGCACTCTCGAAAACCGATATCAACATATAATTTGTCGCAGCTTCCTTTGCTTTCCATCTCGAAGTTATCCAGCCAGGCCGCCCTTGCAGATGCTGCATTGCCATATCCAATCGAATACGCTTTGAAAGTAACGTCATTGAATTGTATTGTTGGTATTCTTAGATCATTGAACTCTTGGGCTCAAAAGGGATTGAGTCCAGAGTCAAAGTCTGCTTCTGGTCTTTTTTCAAGAAAAAGATCTAGCACCAATGGGTCTGGTGTGCCTCCGTCTCCAGCTGCCATATCAACAGACGAAGTTGATGACCCCCAAGAGTTTGAGAATTTAAAACAGAGAAAGACCCTTTTACAGGAAGGTATTAAGAAGTTCAATTTTAAAGCGAAAGTTGGTATCGAGAACTTGCTGGCCAACGGGTTTATTCGTGACAAAGAACCTCCTTCAATTGCGAAGTTTTTATTAGAACAGCAAGGCCTTGATAAGGCCGTCATAGGCGAATACTTGGGCGAAGGTAATGATGAGAACATTGCTATTATGCACGCTTTTGTTGATCAAATGGATTTCAGTAACGCAAAGTTTGTTGACGCAATGAGACGCTTTCTACAGAGCTTTAGACTTCCTGGTGAATCCCAGAAGATTGATCGTTATATGTTGAAATTTGCCGAGAGATATACGGATGGTAATCCAGGAATCTTTGCTAACGCTGATACCGCATATGTTCTTTCTTATTCTGTTATTATGCTAAACACTGATCAGCATTCTTCAAATGTGAAAAAGAGAATGACACTTGAAGATTTTCTCAAGAATAACACCAAGATAGATAATGGCGCCGACTTGCCTGAAAAATTCCTGATTGACATATTTAATGAGATTAGAGACAACGAAATTAAGCTTCAATCAGAACAGCATGCTGCTCTTTTAGCTGGTGATTTAATGCCAGTTCAAACTCAAGGATTTGCTCTCTTTGGCGGGAGGGATGTTAACAGAGAAGCTTATAATAAGGCATCGAAGGAAATTTCAAACAAAACTGAAAGGCGTTTCAAAAGCTTCGGAAGATACAAAGGAAGAAACAACGTTTTTTACTCTGCGTCTCAGATTGATCATGTCAAATCTATCTTTGATACTTTGTGGATGTCTTTTCTAGCTTCTTTAACAACCCCATTTAGAGATGAGGATAATGCTGATATCGATCAAGCTTGTTTGGAAGGTATGAGGCTTGCTGTGAGTATCTCTGCCATCTTTGATTTAGAGGCAAAGGCTACTTTTATTGGTGCCTTAATTCAGTTCTGTAACTTGATCAATGTTAAAGAATTGAAAGACAAAAATATTGGTGCTGTCATATTACTTCTTAAAACTGCTGAACAATTTGGCGATAGACTTCATGAATCTTGGAAAGATGTTTTGGTTCTTGTTTCCCAGGTTGAAAGATTGCAATTGATTGCAAAGGGTATAGAGGCTGATGTTGTTCCTGATATTGCCAATGCCAAAGTTCACAGATCATCAATGGAGTCTGCAAGAAGTCATTATACATCATCTGGTTTCTTTGGATTTGGTAAGAAGACCTCTCTTACTGAACAGGCGCAAATTAATTATCACAATCAGCACTTGGATCCAGCTATAGGTCGGAAATTGACCTCTTCCGAAGTCTCAGTTGCTATTGATAAGATATTTACACAGAGCTCCCAGTTGTGTGGAAAGTCCATTGTTGAGTTTATTCAAGCTTTGGTGGTGGTTGCACTAGATGAAATCGAATCTAGTACTGACAGCAACACGCCTAGAACTTTCTCCATGCAGAAGATGATAGATGTTTGCCATTATAACATGACCAGAATCAGAGTCGAATACACCAATATCTGGAATGTAATTTCTGGATTCTTCCGTGAATTAACACACAAGGACCACAATCTTACAGTTATCTTTTTTGCATTAGATTCTTTGAGGCAACTTTCCATGCGCTTTATGGATATTGAAGAGTTAGCTGGTTTCAAGTTCCAAGAGGACTTCTTGAAACCATTCGATTATATCCTACAGCATGCTAAGGAGATTCAAGTAACAGAAATGGTATTAAACTGCTTGAACAACTTGATAATGTTGAAGGGTTCGAAAATCAAATCAGGTTGGAAAACTATATTTTCGGCTTTAGAATTTACTGCTGGTGATGTTAACGAGCAAGTTGTTCGTAGGACTTTCGAAATTGTGGGATCTACTTATAAGGAACACGAAGATTCCATTTTGAGCCAAGATGAAGCGTTTGGTGAAATGATTGCTGTGCTTAAGGAGCTTGCTAAGAACAGTAAGTTCCAGAGAGTCAGCTTACAAAGTCTAAGCAAGACTAAACATATCCTTAACAAGATTGCAAGCTTGACATTCGAACCTTCAAATGGCAATCAATTGTTGAAACATCATAAGGACGTGTTTAAGGATTTCTGGTACCCTGGTCTTTCTTGTCTCAATGAAGTGATAATGACTGGTGATGATCTTGAGGCAAGATCCACTGCCCTAAACTTTTTGTTCGATGTTTTGGTTCAACATGGAAGAGATTTCACTCCTGAGTTCTGGGACCAAGTATGTGTCAATCTTTTGTTTCCTATATTCTCTGTGTTATCAAAGCACTGGGAAGTCAACCAATTTACAAGCCATGATGACCTCTCTGTTTGGTTGTCTACCACACTCATTCAGGCTTTAAGAAATATGATTGCCCTCTTTACACACTATTTTGAAACGTTAAGCAGAATGTTGGATGGTTATTTGGACCTTTTGATTTCCTGTATTTGTCAGGAGAACGATACCATTGCTCGTATCGGAAGATCATGCTTCCAACAACTCATCACACAAAATATGAAAGATTTTAGTGGAGATCATTGGGACAAAATCACAATTGCTTTTGAGAGACTCTTTGATCTTACTACTGCTAAAGAATTGTTCGATGCAGATCCTCTAAATGCCACGACCAATGGAATGAAAGAAGATACGGAAGAGCAGAAAGACAGTGATTCTAATGGCTCCATTCACGGCCAAATTTCGAGTACAAGAAGCTCTGAAGGATTACGTGCTAAGGCCAAATCGAAGAATGCCATTGTCGTCAAGTGCGTTCTTCAGCTGTTGATGATTGAGACATTAAGCGAACTATTTGAGGATGACATGTTCTATGAATTGATTCCTTATGAAAATTTAACGAGGCTCTCAGCTTTACTGGAAAAATCCTTCAGATTTGCAAGAAATTTCAATGATGACTACAATCTTAGAGTTCGCCTTTGGGATTCTGGAGTCATTGACAAGTTACCATCCTTACTGAAGCAAGAATCATCGTCGTCAGCAGTGTTTATCAAGGTCACTTTCAAACTCTACAGTGACTCTCATAAGATCACACAGAAACAAAAGGATGCTATCAGTGCTAGTTTGGTCCCAATGTGTGTGTCTATTGTCGAAAGATACGTTTCCTTGGATGACAATACCCAGCTGAAGAACATCTCGACTTGGAGACCTGTTGTGGTGGAAATTCTTCAAGGATTCTGCGAGTTGGAGGAGAAAGACTTCATAAGAAACTGTCCACATGTGTATGATCTAGTGCTCAACATCCTTGATAAGAGTGTGCCTACGGAGTTGAGAACTGCTATCAAGGCCTTCTTTGCTCGTGTTGGAGACGTATATATTAACGAAGACAGAGGGTGATTAGAAAGGTGATATAGGAAATGGCTTCTAACAAAGTATCGGCTTTGCTTCCATATACTCCATTAATAAACTTCCGTAATTTTTGAGCGTTTTATTGAATCTCGTTTGTTCTGTGAAACTCGTAGTTGCTATTTCATCAGAAACCAAGAGAGCTTGGGCTCAGCTCTGGCTCATCTCCGGTTCTGAAATTTACGCGAAGAAACTCCGAGAACGTGCTAGTCGTGCTCAGATATTCTTAAAGCGGGCTGATGAAAAATTTTGGTTGTCGACGACGCTGAAAAAAAAGCTGCAATCAGCACAAAGGCTAGCTTGAAATAATTAACGAGGGCATCACATTCACAAGATGAGCGTAAGTTGGATATTCTAGTGTATGGGAATATGTTACTTGAGATTTCAGGAGTTATTTGAAGATATTACTGTTGAATTTGGATAACCAGTAGAGGCTCAAAGCAAGCGATTGAGACGCTCTGATGACCCCATAATTGTCTTGTGACCAGTTTGGCGAGCATGGGATAATTCGTGATTCACTCTAAGTGGTATTGAACACAGATTGCTAGTGCTGTATCTCAATTCAGCTTATTGAACCTACTGATTATTCGGGTTTTGTTTGGTGCTAATTTGATCTTCATTACTATCCCCAGATGGAACGGTTTCAGAAGAGTTGATAACTAACAGAAGTTTCAGAACCCATTCGACCTTCTCGGTAACGACGTTGAGGACGTCAACGATGTTTCTTTCCCAAAAGAGATCGTTAAGAAGTACAACACTTCCAAGAAGGCTGATCTCCCTCCGCCATCGGCCAACAAGGACCGTGCTAGAAAGGACCGTGCACAGCCAACTGGCAACGAAGCTGCCATCAAGGACAAGAACGCCGGCCGCGCTGCCAACAAGTCTAAGGGCGTTGAAGAACCTAAGTCTGCCAAGGGTGGTAGACCATCCAAGGGTGGTGAGAAAGACCGTCGCTCCAGATCTGGTAAGACCGACTCTGAGAAGAAGATCAAGCAGGCCGGTTGGACCGCTGATGCTAAGTCCGAGCTCACTGCTGAGAGCGAGGGTGCTGCTGACGCTGCTGAAGAGCTCGGGGATGAATCTGAGCCAAAGGTTGCTAAGAAATCCCTTGAGGAGTACTTGAAGGAGAAAGAGGCTGCTTCTGCTTCTGCAAACTCTGCTCGTGAGGCTAGAAAGGTTGAGTCTGTCTCCCAGGACGACATCATCGTCAAGGAGCAGGAAGTTTTCATTGCTGCTACCAAGGAGAAGAAGCTCAAGACCAAGGCTTTGAAGACTAAGACCTTCTTGGACTTCGATGCCACTTTTTCCGATGAGTTCCAAGAGTCCTCTCCAAGACAGTTTGCTCCAAGAGGTGGCCGTGGTAATGGTAGAGGCCGTGGTGCTTCTGCCCCAAGAGGTGGCCGTGGTGCCGTCAAGGCTGCTTCCAAGAAGTCTGAGAAGGCTCCACAGTTGACTGAGGAGAACTTCCCATCTTTGGCTTAAGTCTGACATCTCTTGATATCGGGGAGTCCGCTACGAAAAGCTGTATTTCCACATGAACAAAGTACACCTTCCTCTTCTAGCCGACCAGCATAACATTGGCTGGTGTGTCATTTGGTTGAAGACTGGGATGGTTCTCTTTTTTTGTTTCTACTCTACCTTCCTCTCATGACACATTTTGTCCCCCATCTTTTCTCCCTTACTGGAAAGTAAAACATGCTCTCTTTGTTTATAATCTTGAAAATCTCATCAAAATATCTTCGGTAACATTTCCCAATGTAGTGTTGAAGTCTTTGATCTTGTTAAAGTCAATTAGAGAGGGAATTTATAAAATAAAGCCCTAAAATCGTGCGGTGGTTATGGGCCTAGTAAAGCACCCGGTTTTGTGCCCTGGAGACAAGTTTTCGTTTGATCCAAAAAGGAATTAAAAAAAAATAGCTACACAGAGAGAGAGTTGAGATTGACACCTCTTTTACCCAGGGTCGATCTGCACTTCTGTAAGTGTGCTGAAGACGCTATAACTTCACTTTCTGGGACCGTCATTTGTGCAATTCCATAGACAAGTGGTTGGTGGCGAGTGGGTACCATTATGGGGTATCTTAATCCCGGACAGTCCCGCAAAAGAAGGGCGGCCCTGCATAAGAAAACCATCCAGCGAGTTAAAAGGACCCGTTCGGAGTCGCCTGAGGCGGATCTTTCTACTTTAAGGAATAATCATAATAGTTCGAGGCTAAGTAATATTGAAACGCAAAAATCAATACTCGAAAGGCTGCCGGTTGAACTGATCCATGAGATATTCATCCTTGCTGGACTAAACTCGTTGCCATTAGTTTGTAAATCACTCTGTCGTGAGCTCACATCCACTACTACCTTACGAGCCAAGATGCTTTCCCGGAACGTATACGACCTAAACAGTGCAATTCCTGAAATCTCAGGCTACAAAACACGATATGCCCTTGATAAGAAGGTGTTGAACTACGGTTTTGTTACCTCTAGGTCTTTGAAGCAAGTGCGCTTTGATACAGTACTTCCTCTAGAAACTATCAATGCTGAAAAGAAAAACAGGTTAGTACTATACTATGACAAGCTAAATAAAAGAATGTTGGACACATTAAAACGGGCAGAGTCAAGCGAATACGAGATCAAGGCAGAGATTGAACGTATCGCAGCAGAGAGAGAGAAGCTAGGACTCGATGACGTCGAGCTCTCTGATTTGGTTCTTGAACAGGCACAGGATTTTCCAGAGCGATACTATACTGGCACATTTAACGAAGCGCGGATGACTCTGTTTGAGGAGTTGCACAAGAGATCGATGAAGTTCATAGATTCGGGGCGGATCATCAGCGCTGCGATCAGCCAAGGATGCGACACTTCTCTCTTAGAACGGCTCTTGGAACTCACAGAGGCGTCTTCTATCCGTGATTCCAAGCCACTAATTGCCGCCTTCCAGAAAAATGATCTCGAACTAGTTCAGTGGCTGCTCTCTAGGTGTCATGATGAAGCTGCCCTGGTCTCTGATGATGACCTCTGGGTTTATCTTTCAGAACACCAAAACTCCGAGCAATTACATTTTTTAGAAAAAAAAGGAGGTGTCCCAAGCTCTAATGTTCTATCTGTAATCGCTGCTGGTTACAAAAGTTAATGATGACGAAATAATGACTAATGATAATCGCTGATGCCAGCATTGTGCGTAGAGTACGTTTTATTGACTTAAGTAAACGCCCAGTTGAAGAAAAAAAGACCGCCATAAATATCAAATCAAGGTTCTAATGTTAAGAAGACACCAGCATATACTATTGGTAGTACTGCTGCTGTTGTGGAGGCTGTTGATAAACTGGCATCTGTTGTGGCGGTTGTGGCGGAATCTGTTGTTGCTGTTGATCAAAATGGCCAGCTTGGAATTGGTTGTGGTATTCGTTAAACCAAGGGTGTTGTAGAGCCTGAGCTGCAGATATGCGACTCTCTGGTCTCATCTGGAGTAAACTGGAAAGTAGGTTAAGGGCCAGAGGGTCGATGTTTGGAATAATAGTTCTGAGGTCTTGGGGCATGTAGATGTCAAAGTTAGCTCTGTAGTTAGGAAGTTGCGAAACCCCTGGCCATGTACGCTCGTTTGGTGTTCCCATTAGCTTGAAGATTTTAATGAGCTGATCTTCATTAGAAGCACCTGCGAAAAGAGGTCTTCCTATGAACATTTCAGCGAGAATACAACCTGCGGACCACATGTCGATGGAAGTGGAGTAGTTTCTGGAACCCATCAGGACATCCGGCGCACGGTACCAGAGAGTGACGACTTCACTGGAGAAAGTGTTCACGGGGATACCAAAAGCTCTTGCAAGGCCAAAATCACCAATCTTGAGCTCGCCTTTCTGGTTAGTGAGAAGGTTTTGCGGTTTCAAGTCTCTGTGAAGAACCCGGTTCTGATGGCAGAAATTGATGCCCTGAAGCAGCTGGTACATGAAGGATTTAACAATTGGAGGTTCCAAAGCGCAATTGTTTCCATGGGTATCCATATACTTCTTCAAGTCCTTGTCAAGGTATTCAGACACAAGAGTAAGCTTGTTCTCTGTGTGGATCACGTCGTATAAATTGATGATGTTCTGGTGCTTTAAGTCTTTCATCAAAGAGATCTCACGAATGGCAGTAGATGGAGTGCCTTCTTCAGAGTCAAGACTGATCTCCTTCAGCGCAACAAGCGTTCCCGTAGCCCTGTTACGTCCCTTGTAAACGGTAGCATAGGTACCCTCACCAAGCTTCTCAAGCTGTTGGAACCTAGTGAAGAAGATCAGTTAGTACAACTTCCCAAGGTTTTCCATAGACCCAATCTTCAAGTAAAAGATTGTGTTGAGGACACTTACTGAGACGATTGCGACGACATCGGTCTGATAAGTATTTCGTCAATGCTTGGTGGTGTGGATGACCACCTTGTGCTTCCTCCTATTTGCAGCTTGCGGAACACCTCGTGCGCTCGCGATTGCTGCAACCGGACACCAGGTGTCCAGGTGTTCTATCTTCACCAGTTTTTTTCTCTGTCCTCCTAACCTGAACAGAACGCGGGACACAACGCATTGATTCCTTGATTGAGTTTTTTTGGGGTATTTTTCTTTTCGCCTACGCATTTGTCTCGGACAATAGTTACAAAATAGGAAGGGATTCTTCGTGGTTTCCTCGTTGGTGTTATCATCTAAGTATTTACGATGCCGGACAACTCCCGCAAACGTCAGAATAACAAAAACCAGCCCGAGGTGCCGAATCTCATCACGGAACCGTCAGCACTGGGTCCTGACTGGGTAGGGCTTTTCCAGACAGATGTGACGTTTCAGACAGGACATTTCGAGGCCGCACTACAGAACTTAATAAAACAGCCCAACATTAACTCGACTGTGATCCTGAGGGCAGATATCATCATCGAGAACAAATACTCTTACCCGGAAGGTGAAGAGCCCTCGGTGGAAAAATTCGAGAGCGAGTTTGCACACTCGGGACCCGAGATCCCTACCAGCAGCGAAGACGAAGTCATACTACAAATGAACCTAGATGATATCGACCTGAAAAGTGTACCTCTTGAGCCTGAATGGAGGCCTAAAGTGGAGATTGTGCGACGCATAATTCCACGAAACCCTTTCAAGGACTGCATCATAAATCAGACATGTCTGATTCTTGAGCTCAAAGAGGAGACAGAATCTGAGACTTTTGACTCGACGCTCGTGATCTACAATCCTCATATTGAGAATAAAGAAGACTGTCCGTTCTATCTTCCAACTGTACAAGCCGTGGGAATTCTCTATAGAAAGGGTACTCTCTCCCTTCACTACCTGCCATTCAACCACTCAGACACCGCTGTTCTGGCCAAGTTTAGAGAACTCGACTCGTCGGACAGAGATATCCGAATTGCATTCAGACTCCTTCAAACAGCAAAAAGGCACTCAACAGGATCGATGGCTGGATATCAAAAACGGGTAAAGCATGATCTCGTCGTATCAAAGGTCTCTTTTCAGGATCGCTACATCGCATTAAAGAAAAAGTACTCCAAAAATCTTGTGGATGGATGGGTGGAATCAACAGATCCTCGCAAGCACGTTTTTGAAGATATTGCTATTGCAGCTTTCTTGGTTGAGCTTTGGAGTAAGATCTACAAAGACAAGAATGACTTTGAATTCCGTGACCTTGGTTGTGGTAACGGCTTACTAGTGCACATCCTTGTATCAGAAGGATACAGAGGTATCGGTATTGATGCCCGTGCCAGAAAGTCGTGGAAGACATATCCAGAAGAAGTCCAATCTCGTCTGAAAGAACAGGTCATCATCCCATCTGTTCTCCTCAGACCACATCCAGCAGTAAAACACATGGCTCCGCATATTACTGATAATGGCCGTGTCTTTCAAGTTCCAGTTAATAATGGTGGTGACGTACCTGTTGTCGCTTACTACTCTTCTGCTTCGCTTCTGAGATCTGCCAGCGTAAATACTGCTCAGTTCCCAAAGAATACTTTCATTATCGGCAATCACTCTGACGAGCTTACATGCTGGATCCCGCTTCTCGGTTACTCATTTCTTGTCATACCTTGTTGCTCACATTCACTTTCCGGTGCGCGTGTCAGATACCCCTCAAGAAGAAGGCCACATGGGCATATGAACTCTAACGGTAGTGCACTTGGTGCATCTTCCACATATGCCGCACTCGTTGATCATGTTGAAGAGGTAGCAAAATCCGTGGGTTGGAACGTTGAGCGTGAAATGCTTCGTATTCCAAGTACAAGAAATGCAGCCATTATTGGGTACGAGAAACTAGACCCAAGAAGGGCAATGTCTGTTTATGATATTCTCTTGCAAGAAGGAGGAGCAGAAGGATGGGTGGAGAATACAATGGCCCTGACAAAGCGGCCTCCTAGAAGTCATTGAGGATCAAGTGATAGGGAAATATATATTCTAATGAAAGTCCTACAAGTATTCTTAGTCTACGTAAGGTTTAAGTAAATCATACGTATAGCTGATCAATTCGGAATCAATAATGCAATCTATGAACGGTTCAATTACTACCTTTCTTCTGTTGTTTTCTTTTGCGCTTCATACCAATCAGTTTCTTTGTTTCATCATCGATCTCAGATTTCGTTTCTTTTGGCTTTTCGCTAGTCTTCTTACCAACGTGTGCACCCTTATTTGTATTTCCTTGTTTCTTAGGGTTCTTGCCTTTTTTTGGCTTTTTAGATTTTGGGCTGCTCTCATTTCCTTCGTCTCCCTTGCTATCTTCCGATCTCTTCCTCTTGTTTTCCAGTACAGATTTCTTAACTAGTGCCATCTTCTCTCTTCTTCTCTTAACAACATTGGCATGCTCAATGGCAAACTCCACCACTAGATTTCTCTTCTTAATTGGGCCGTCAGCTAAAACCGCCTTCTTCTCATCCTCGTCCAGACCCTCAAGAAGTTCCTGCTGTGTAACAGCATGAGCATTAAGCCATCTGAGGCTCATCAAAGCTGTCTTATGGTCTCTAAACTCAAGGAAACCATAGCCTCGGGAACGTCCTGCCTCACCAGATCCTTTGACCTCCATGATAATCTTAGCCTGTCTTACTACACCTTGTTTCTTGGACTTCTTAGACTCTTCTTCGCCCCCAAGAACTCTCTCCTTCTCCTTAACAGATCTGATGACTTCCTCTTTAGATAATGGCTGTCTCTTGCCTTCTTTCACTTCAGTAGCAAATTCAACAACCGCATGACGGCCTAGTGCTTTCAGAGATTTGGCAGTCATGACTCTTGGCAAATTTCTGATAGCCAGTCTTGTCATGGAGAGATGTAAAGATGGGTTCTTATTCAGCTGTTGAACTCTTAGCTTGTAGGACTTTTCTCTGATCTCTAAGTCGGACTTACTTAACTTGGATGCTAGCTTGGAATGCTCTGTGATTCGACCTTCGTTTAACAAATACATGTTACGTCTATCTTTCTCACCTGGGGCCTTTCCCAAGAGCTCACTTCTTTTCTGTGCGTTTTTTTCAGTGAGTCTTGCGGCGTTTTCCCTGTTCACTGTTGGGGTTATGGAAAGAATACGACCTTCAAAAACATAGGAAGGAGAAACATCATCAGAGATTAGCATTGAAGTTGTAGAATTTTCTGGAGCGTTGTCCAAACACTTTCTGTAAGCTTCCTCTTTATAGAAAGCAACAAATGCTGTACCTTTTGCTTGGCCAGTCTCCTTATCAACAACGGGTAGAGCGTACTTAACATCTCCAAACTTTGAAGAAAAGTGTTCTGCAAGGTCATCAGCATCTGTATCGTATGGTATATTTCGAACAAAAATACTGAACTGCTCCTGTCTGTTTTTCTTTGGCCTCTCTTGAGATTTCTCTTCTGCTGCTTCGTCAGCTTCCTCGTCACTGTCAAGTTCAATATCGCTGTCATCACTTTCTTCATTGGCAACATCCGCATCATCACTGTCTTGATCATCATCTTCCTCTTCAACTGTAATTTCAGCAAGCTCTTTATCTTCTTCTTCTTCTTCTTCTTCTTCTTCTTCTTCTTCTTCTTCTTCTTCTTCTT
>JAJMBV010000099.1:0-21728 GCA_030585085.1 Petasospora xishuangbannaensis
ATTGGTATATTGGTAGATTGGTATATTGGTATATTGGTAGATTGGTAGATTGGTAGATTGGTATATTGGTATATTGGTAGATTGGTAGATTGGTATATTGGTATATTGGTAGATTGGTAGATTGGTAGATTGGTATATTGGTAGATTGATTATTGGTGTATTGATTATTGATTATTGATTATTGATTATTGATTATTGATTATTGATATATCCACATATTCACATATCCACTTATCCATATCTATACATCTATACACCGTGTGTTGGATCGACTATAGCACTGACCGTATCGCTGTGTTGTCTTTCCGCCTTGTCTCGTTGTATGCGCTGAACGCACCCGTGCCCCCCCCCCCCGCCCGTGTGCTGGCCTGGGCTGATTACTCAGCACTGGGTTATACCCTTCTGCACATTCCACCGCACATTCCACCGCACACTCCTTAATCAGTTAAACCCGGTCGCCCAGTGTGCCTTGTTTTTCCGTCTGACTGTGTGATTGGCTCAGACTATTATTTGCTGCTATATCATTGGCTAAGATTACTCTTTATCGGTTTATCGGGATTGTATGCAGAGCCTATTCTCAGGAGATAGATCACGACGAACCGATACCAAAATTATTCCACGCCAAACGAATCGATACCATTAGAGCCGATAGTATTAGAAACATGTGATCATTCTAGTTCACAGGGTTACTCGAGGGAAACCATCAATGAATCAAACTGTCAAAGCAAGACATCAAATTACCGACCTATAGAACTATCAGCCGGACCCTGCCATACCTGTCAAAGCAAACCGTTTAGCCAAACCGAGCGGTGCTGCTACGCTATGAGATTATTAGACTATCACACTGTGGCACTATTATGTTTTCGAACTACAGGAATATTAAACTATTAGGCCATCGAGCCATCGAACTATTAAACTTCCGGTATGCTGAATTCCCGAGCAGGTAAATTCCCGGACGGTTAAATAAACTAAATAGTCGAACTAACCACTAAACATGACTACACTCCTAACCAAACTCCTACTAGGCCACACTCTCTCCAGTTACTAAATTATCGAACAGAACTATTGAACTACCATCAGCTACCAAACCGTAAACTATTTAATTGACAAACTATCAAACCATCAAAACTATAAAACTACCAACTATAAACTATCCAGCCATACCTGTCAAAACCTATATAGCCACACATATGCAAATACCCAAATCATTCGTTATCCCATTCCACACAGCGCCCGTACCACGTATACTTCTTACACTCCGGTTCCCTGGTCGGCTCTGAGTCTGCTGATGACGACGTAGAAGTGCCCTTTGGTGGCTCGTTCTTCTTGCCGTCATTGTCTGCGACAAAGTTCCAGTTATAGCAATCACGGCATGGGGGCGCCACAATACACGGTGCTGTCTCGTTATATGCTTCTATGACCTCATCCACTACTGTATGGATCCGGTGGTTCAACATGTTGACATGCCAACCTTTGTCTCCAACAACGTCGTAGATACAAGTCTTACCACTATGGCACTGGGTCTCCATGGCATATCCAGCCATCGAGCACGCTGACGAAGCCCCGTTGCAGACACCCATGAATATCGGATCAGCAGTGTGTCCAAAATGCCAAATACCCTCCATGTAATCTGGAACACCAGGAGGCATAGGCAAGTGGAGCCTTTTAGTGGCCAACAGCTCGCCCGGCGCTTCAAACGTTACCGCAGGAACACCAAACGTCCGGCCAACTAAAGATGCAATCGATCCACCTAACGAGTGGCCCGTGGTCCACACGCTCGCCTTCGGGTACAGCTTGGTGACATTCCGATACACATCAAGTGCCGCTTGGTAGTACTTATCCTTCTTGTAAAGTTCTTTCTCCAAACACCTTTGATCACACGTATAAGAACTCTTGTAACAATCACATACTGTAGTCCACATGTAGCTCACTCTTGCACAGCAACACGAAAAGAGTAAGTTATCATTATCTTTGTCTTCCCCAACAGTCTCGTCGTCACCTCCTGATGAGAGATACGCAGCGCTGGTTCCTTTGTATGCAATCACCACGGTGGAGTTGTCGTCGGAAACAAAGATGTGTCCTCTGAGACCAGTTCCCTGCCATCCATAAGGCAGTGAGTGGTTGAAGCTGACGTTTCGCCAGTCTCCCGTCATTGGAACTTCCACATACGCATTAGAAGACATGAGTGCTAGCGAGATGACAGTATCCTTATCAGTAACATTTGGTGCTTCCACAAGGTCGTCACTCCAATCAAGATCGATCTTACGGACAGCTGCTGAGCCTTCGACTCTGGCATATTCCAAATAGGACTCAACAAAATCCGGATCACGCTCAGCCAGCCTTGTAAGCGTGATCTGTTTTGTGGAGGAAGGAAGCTTGACTGTCCAAGGTGACTTGTCCTCATATCTGCGAGTGGGCCACTTCTCCTTATCCATGGCAATAAATGTATGGAGCTGGTTCTCTTCAATAACTTCTGGAGTGATGTCAAGTCTCATGTGAATGTCTGTCAGTGACTTTGTCCCATGGTGGTAGATGTGCTTAAGTGAGAAGGACTTAGAGTGAGGTGGCGGCGGCGGCAGCGGCGCTAATGGAGCTTGCTCTTTCAACAAACCAGGGTAGAGAGCCAAAGGCGACCATGATAACATCAAAAAGCCCTGTCGATTCGAAAGATCATAGAGTACCACCAGTATCACTATTGTCAGCACAGCACTCAAAGCAACTGCACCTCTCACGTAGTGTTGACGGTCCTCCCGTTTCTTCCTTATGAGTGGTGTATGCTGATTTGTTGGCATCTTGTTGAGCGTCTTCTGTGGTTACTTTGTTATTTGAATCCGTTATATCACCTTTTTAACAGTATATTAATATCCAGTGTCTGTATAGATCTTTCTGTAGAGTTTAGCGCTGCCGGCTTGGTTTGATTGTGTTGCGGGTGCTTCTCCATGATTGATACCCCATCGCGATTATCTATATCCACGCCTACTAGCAATCAGCGATAGTGACAATTTAGAAAGATCGGGCGCACTTTCAAAGTAATGAGAATACTGTTTTTAGATATAGGACTTAGTGAGGACGAGAAGAATAAATAAACCCGATTTGCTTTTGTTTTGGGTATATAAATGTCTAAAAGGGAAGTACAAGGAATTCGCTAGGTCGGAACTCCTTTATATCACGTGATGGTATATGCCAATCAGCGCGATCACTGGACTTCCGAGGCCTCATCTCTGAATTTTTTCTTGCAGTAGTAAATAAATTTGCACAGAGCTTACTTGTACTCTCAGCACTTCTGCTATTTAACATTCCACATAGTGCTGATTTTCGGAGTTCCTCTGTGTCACTTCGGAACCTCCTATTTTCAAAGCACTAGGAATTCCTTACCTTGCGCCTCCTCATGACCGGCTCCATCCCTTTGAACTACACTCGGTGTACTGAGAGGCTCGCAGCGTTTAAGGCATTTTATAGTACTAAAGCGATCCAAGATGATTTGCTCCATTTCGACACCACCAAGCCTATTATTGACAATATCAAACATCTTTCTGCCGTCTCTCTTGACTCCTCTCTGACTACGGCTTCACTTTTTTCCCTCGAAGAGGTTTTCCTGGACTTTATCTCGAGATGGATATCTGATGACACCATTGAGATTCAGTACACCCAATTGAAGCAACTAACACTCTCGATTAAAGGTTCCTCTATCATAGCTGCATTTGGCCGTATAGTCTCCCTTGCACCCGAAATTGCTCCTCTTCTTGAATTCTATTTGGATCAAAATGATATTTTTGCCCAAATTGAGAAGAAGCTGGATTCCATTTGTGATAACGAACTTAGAGATGTCTTACTAGCTTTCTACAGATTGCTTTATGCTGATAACTCTAGGTTCTTAAGATTTGTGTCACCAAAGGCCTTATCGAATGTTCTTCGCACTCAGCACAGTGATGTTGTCAAATTTCTAGCTGTTCAACTGCTCTCCAAATATTTAAATCTTGCTGAGAAGGCCACCAACGACATGCTCAACAATTTTGTTGGTGACTCCGACATAACGTCTGATTTCGATTCAGATAGAAGTATCGATTACCGTTTTATTGCCGCTCTCGAAGCTAAGAGACTTTCCAATTTTGCATCCATCAAGGCCTCACAGAAACGCCAAGATCAACCAACAGATTCGTTCATTTGTATTGAAATGAATGTGCTCAGTCCCTTTGTGGTCTCTGTTTGTGGCGTTCTTGTTCCAAAAATTCACCTCGATCAGTTGTCTCTCAATTCTAAGGATTTTGTGTCCACTACAAGGTCAGTTGACATGCTTAGAGAATTGTCAGCACATATTCAACATGCATATCCGGTTATGCTCGTGGGTTCCGCAGGATCCGGAAAGACATTTTTGATTAATGAGTTATCCAAATTCCTTGCATGTGATAAGACTATGGTGAAGATACATCTGGGGGAGCAAACTGACGCCAAATTGCTCCTTGGTACTTATACATCGGGGGAGAAACCAGGAACCTTTGAATGGAGACATGGGGTTCTAACAACAGCAGTGAAGGAAGGTCGATGGGTTTTGATCGAAGATATTGATAAGGCACCAACCGAAGTTTTGTCTATTTTACTTAGTCTCTTGGAGAAAAGAGAGCTCACAATTCCATCCAGGGGTGAAGTCATCAAGGCCGCCAATGGTTTCCAGCTTATCTCCACTATTAGAACTTCAAGCGATCTGAAGAAGGTCACTATACCTGACCTTATTGGACTGAGACTTTGGAAAGTTCTAAACCTGCAAGACCCTTCTAGCGAGGAGCTTTCTGCTATTCTTAAAGCAAGGTTCCCTTTGTTACAAAACATGGTTCCAACCTTCTTAACCCTTTATGAGTCTGTTCTGCAGACCTACAACAACAAGTCGTTCCTAGTTTTAAACAAGGGTTCTCATCCCCGTGTAATATCTGTTAGAGACTTAATGAAGTTCTGCAACAGAGTGAACATTATTTTCGAGAACAACGGAATTACATCCACGAATCAGCTCCTTGAATCCTCTGTCGTTGATAGCGTGTTTGCTGAGGCTGTCGACTGTTTTGCAGGTGCCATATCTGAACGAGCTGCTCTTGATCCATTGATTAACTCCATTGGGGAGAGTCTTCAGATCGCCTCCTCTCGTGTCGATGTATTTGTTAAGAAGCATGTTCCTATGTTTGAAGATTATGAAGACCGAATTGTGATTGGGAGAGCTCACCTTCGAAAAGCACCAAGCACTCTTTACAGAAGGAAGAGCACTGCTAACAGTACTGTTTTTGCAAGAACAAACCATTCGTTGAGACTCATGGAGCAGATTGGTGTCAGTATTCAAATGACCGAACCACTTCTGCTTGTTGGTGAAACTGGTACGGGTAAGACGACTGTTGTGCAACAAGTTTCAAAACTTATGAACAAACAGCTCACGGTAATTAACGTTTCTCAGCAGACTGAGACTGGAGATTTACTTGGTGGTTACAAACCAGTGAACACCAAAACCATTGCGGCCCCAATGCAGGATGAGTTTACAGACTTGTTCCGCCTCACATTTAAGTCCAAGAAGAATAAAACCTTCGAGGAGACACTTGCCAAAGCATTTAGCAAAAGTCAGTGGAAGAACGTTATCAAATGCTGGCAAGGTGCTATAAAGCTTGCAAGAAAGCACTTAGCTAACCTAGAGAATGATGCTGAGGCTCCAAAGAAGAAGAGACGCAATGATAAGACTGTACTACTCGCTAAATGGAAGGAGTTTGAATCCACTGTTAGAAATTTCGAGATCCAAGCCCAAACCATCGATAATGCATTTGTTTTTAATTTTGTTGAGGGTTCTTTGGTGAAAGCTGTGAGAAATGGTGGCTGGCTACTTCTCGATGAGATTAATTTAGCTTCTCCAGATACCCTAGAGAGTATTTCTGACTTACTGTCAGATGTAACATCCCAGAGATCTATTTTGCTCTCTGAGAAGGGAGAGGTTGAATCTATTCGGGCTCATAAGGACTTTAGGATTTTTGCATGCATGAACCCAGCCACGGATGTTGGTAAGCGTGACCTACCATTGAGTATTAGATCTAGGTTTACAGAGGTTTACGTTCATTCTCCTGATAACAATGTTACTGATTTGCTTCAGATTATTGACAAATACATTTCTCGCTTTGCTGTGAGTGATGAGTGGGTCGGTAATGATGTTGCCTCTTTGTACCTAGAATCCAAGAAGCTCGCAGAGTCGAACCAGATTGTTGATGGTGCCAACCAAAAGCCCCATTTCTCGATCCGTACTCTTACAAGAACCCTTCTCTATGTTTGTGATATTGTTTCTATATATGGCCTTCGTCGCTCTTTATATGAGGGTTTTTCTATGTCTTTTTTGACTCTTCTTGACCAGAAGTCGGAGAAGATTCTAAAGCCATTGATTGAGAGATACACAATTAATAAACTTGCAAATGCGAAGTCCGTTGTGAGTCAAATTCCTCCTGCCCCTTCCGCTGAGCTGGGACAGTTCATTCAGTTTCGGCATTATTGGATGAAGCAAGGGCCATTTTCTGTTGCTCTAGATGCTAAATATATTATCACACCATTTGTCGAGAAAAACATGTTGAACCTGGTGAGAGCAACTTCAGGTGAGAGATTCCCAATTCTAGTTCAAGGTCCGACTTCTAGTGGTAAAACCAGTATGATCAAGTATCTTGCGGATATCACTGGAAATAAATTTGTTCGTATTAACAACCACGAGCATACTGATTTACAAGAGTACTTAGGAACATATATTTCTGACGATTCTGGCAAGCTTTTTTTCAAGGAAGGTGTCCTTGTGGAAGCGCTTCGTAATGGTTATTGGTTGGTATTAGATGAGTTAAACCTGGCGCCAACCGATGTCTTGGAAGCACTGAATCGTCTTCTTGATGACAACAGAGAGTTATTTATTCCCGAAACACAAGAGGTTGTTCATCCACACCCTGACTTCATGCTTTTTGCCACTCAAAATCCACCTGGTCTCTATGGTGGTCGTAAGGTTCTTTCCAGAGCTTTCCGCAATAGGTTCTTGGAACTTCATTTTGATGACATTCCTCAGGATGAGCTTGAAGTCATTCTCCGTGAGAGATCTCAGATTGCCCCCTCGTATGCCAAGAAGATTGTTGAAGTGTACCGTCAACTATCAATCCAGCGTCAGTCATCACGTTTGTTTGAGCAAAAGAACAGTTTTGCAACACTTCGTGACTTGTTCCGATGGGCGCTAAGAGATGCTGTTGGTTACGAACAACTTGCTGCTAATGGTTATATGTTGCTGGCTGAGAGAGTTAGGAAGCCAGAAGAAAAGTTGGTAGTGAAACAGATCCTTGAGAAAGTAATGAAAGTCAGGCTTGACATGGATGCTTATTATTCATCTTTGGAGAATTCTAAACTCATGAAAATCGAATCTCCGGTTGTATGGACAAAGGCTATTCGCCGTCTTGCTGTGTTGATTGCAGCCTCGTTGAAAAATAACGAACCTGTTTTGTTGGTAGGTGAAACTGGTTGTGGTAAAACTACTGTTTGTCAAATTCTGGCTCAGTTTAATGGCAAGAAGCTTATTACCGTTAATGCTCATCAAAACACTGAAACTGGTGATTTACTTGGTGCCCAGAGACCTGTCCGTAATAGATCTGAACTACAGAAATCTCTGGCTCATAAGATTGCTTCTGCTCTTGAGTCTCTTGGTATTTCCCCTGACAATAGTGACTTGGATACTCTTCTCAGGTTATACGATTCCGTTGATCTTTCTTCATTGGATGAAAAAGTGAGAATTGATATTTCTTCTGACCGAGCTAGCAATAATGTCTTATTCGAGTGGGCTGATGGCCCTCTAATTCAGGCATTGAACTCTGGTGCGTATTTCCTTCTTGATGAAATTTCCCTTGCGGATGACTCAGTTTTGGAACGTTTGAATAGTGTCCTGGAACCTGAGAGAAATCTATTGCTTGCGGAGAAAGGAACTGATGACTGTTTTATTACTGCTGTTGAAGGATTCCAGTTTCTTGCGACCATGAACCCTGGTGGTGATTATGGTAAGAAGGAGCTGTCTCCAGCTTTAAGAAACCGTTTTACTGAAATTTGGGTTCCTTCTATGGAGGATTTTGAAGATGTTCAGACCATTGTTGAACATAAATTGAAACCAGAGCTGAGGACAATCGCCCCAGTTATAGTTAAGTTCTCAGAAAACTTTGGAAGACAACTTGGTGGCGGTAATATATCTAGTGGTGTCATCTCTCTGCGTGATATCCTCGCATGGGTTGACTTTACTAACAGTTCGTATGAGTGTACTGGCTCAATCAATGCGTCTTTACTCCATGGTGCATCTATGGTATTTATTGATGCTCTTGGAACAAACAACACTGCTCACTTTGCGGAGTCTGAGGAGAAACTTAAAGAAAAAAAGATTGCTTGCGTGAGGGAACTGTCCGAGCTTATAGGTGAAGATCTTATAGGATACTACACTGATCAGCCAATTATATCTGTTACTGATAAAGAATTGAAGGCTGGTCTCTTCCATATATCTCGCGATTCATCGAATGCCACTGAAGAACTATTCAGCTTTGAAGCGCCAACAACTGCGGCTAATGCAATGCGTGTTGTGAGGGCTATGCAAGTGAAAAAGCCGGTTCTACTTGAGGGTAGTCCTGGTGTGGGTAAAACTTCTCTGGTAAGTGCTTTGTCCAAGGCCACTGGAAATCCTTTAACACGTATCAACTTGTCAGAACAGACAGATCTTGTTGACTTATTTGGCTCTGATGCACCTGTTGAAGGTGGTAAGACTGGTGAGTTTGCCTGGCGTGATGCTCCGTTCTTGAGGGCAATGAAGGAAGGTGAGTGGGTTTTGCTGGATGAAATGAACTTAGCATCTCAATCTGTCCTTGAGGGTCTCAATGCCTGTTTGGATCATCGTGGTGAGGCGTATGTTCCAGAACTTGACAGATCTTTTCCACGTCATCCTAACTTTATGGTATTTGCTGCTCAAAATCCTCAGTATCAAGGTGGTGGCAGAAAAGGCCTACCAAAGTCTTTTGTGAATAGATTTACTGTTGTCTACGTTGACATATTGACTTCTGATGATCTTGTTATGATTTCTCACCGTCTTTATCCACGTATAAGTTCAGATGTTTGCTCTAAAATGATCACAGTTGTTTCCAGGTTAGAAGATGAGATATGTACTAAGAAATCTTGGGGTTCTGCTGGAGGTCCTTGGGAGTTTAATCTCCGAGACACTTTGAGATGGCTCGAGTTATATAACTCACCTTCCGTTTCTGGAATAGTGTCTCCAGCTGACTTCCTGGATCTCATTGTTGTTCAGAGGTTCCGAACTAAAGAAGACCGTCTCAGAGCTAAATGCCTCGTTCATGAAGTATTCAATGATGAGATCACCGATGAAAATCTTTTTGTTCTGGGCGACCAGTTTTTCCAATGCAGAAAGGCTGTGATGAAGCGCTCAGAAAAATTGCAGCTTAGTTGTTACAATAATCTGTGTCACCTTCAGTCTAATTCCTCTGTTATTGAATCTTCTGTTCTTGCTTTACAACACAATTGGCCAGTGATCCTTGTTGGCCCTTCAAACTCAGGTAAGACAAGTGTTGTCAGGTACCTAGCAACACTCTCTGGTTCCAAGGTTGTCGAGTTTGCCATGAACAGTGATGTGGATAGTATGGATATACTTGGTGGTTATGAGCAACTTGATCTGACTCGCCAAGTAACTGCCCTAGTCTCTAAGCTGGCCCTGTCCCTTGCCGAACTGTTGGCTTTCCACTTCCGCAACTCAACGGAAGTTCCGGATGGAATTATTAATTGTTTAGATATTTTGTCTTTCCTAACTACCACCCATATCACATTGGAAAACTTTGATACCTTATTGTCTAAGTTCTCTTCATTCAAATTATCTATTGACAGCCTTGAGGAGATTGTTGAGCTGGACACTGAATTGATGGCTCTTTCACAAAAAATTCAGCAGACTGAGGCCGTAAGGTTTGAATGGTTTGATGGACTATTAGTAAAAGCTGTTGAGAATGGTCATTGGCTAGTTCTTGATAATGCAAACTTGTGCAGCCCTTCTGTACTGGACAGATTGAATTCTTTGCTTGAGATCAATGGTTCTCTCATTATTAATGAATGCAATCTGGCTGATGGCCATCCAAGGATTTTGAAACCGCACGAAAACTTCCGACTGTTTTTGACAATGGACCCAAAGTTTGGTGAACTGTCCAGAGCTATGAGAAACCGAGGTGTTGAGATCTACCTATCGAGCATTGAAGAGCGCTCTACATCATTTGATGCGGAGGTTCTTGGCCTGGCAGCAACTCTTCAAGTAAGGCAACATCTATCCTTGGAAAGACTTTCTCTGAATGCAGTCAGCACTACCCCTGTTTCCCGCTTTGTGCAAACAGGGGATTCATGCACTCATTATCTTGGACTCCTTCTTGATGTACTTTCAAAGTCTGATGATACCTTGGTCACGCCATTATCTACAGTTACTCCATTCATTGCTCAAACTGAAATTGAAAGGTTTATAGGGGTGGTTGATTGCTCTTCTGAGTTTTCTTTTTCTATCAAAGAAAAATTGGATGCTGTTTGCCACTACTTGAATCATTTTAATAATCTGGGACTAACTAAGTCTTTATATGGCGCATATACTCGCTCTTCTGAAAGAGCTTCCTCCCTTGTTGGCTCAAATATCAACTTTGGCATTTATCAGTTCCTTAATCCGGTTTGGAATGCTTATTTATCCAAGGCTATTTCTGATAGTAATGACAGTTGTTCATCTGAAATGATATATCTCTTCGAGGTTGCAGCGGAGGCTTTAGATTCTCTTTCGTCACTACAACAATTGGAACTCAAGGGTAAAAATGGAAAGCTCAGTGAGCTCAATTACATAGAACAAAGTGCTGCTATTGCTGCTGGTAGAAATGTCAAGGGTTCACAACGTTTGAACATCTACAAACTACTAAAGCAAGTTCTTCAATACATACACAGCTTACTGCAGGACTTGACACTTGAGTCTATCGTTGCTTCTACAGGAATTCTTCGATCACTGCATTCTTTAGTGTTTATCTGGCAGTCACTTCTTGAGTCAAGCACTATAAAGAACGAGGCGAGAACAAGAGTATACCAAAAGATGTTGAGAAACTGGTCTCACGACACATCAAAGGTTACATCTGTTGAATCCTTTGCTACACTTCTTGATTCTTTTGAGCAGGACCTTGCTTTGAATCGAGGACTCTTAATGACGTCCCTTTGGGAAAACTTTAGAGGTACTTATCCATCCAGTGCTCAGTCATGGGCAGATCAAGAAGACCTTTTGAAATTGGTCTCAGAATTTGACAATATTGCCGTTCAGCAGTATGCCGATTCCGATGAATTGATTTCCACTCTTGTTTCATCTATTCTTGGTTTGAATAATGCGATTGTGGCTGGTGATGTTTCTGATCCGACTGTTGTCTTCAAAACTTTGAAGATGGGTTTAGAGGATTTGAAATCGAAATCGTCCAAGCTTCTTGTATGCAGAGCACATAACTTCCAGGATAGTTTTGAATTATTGTTCAATTTTGTGGTGGCTGACAAGAAGGCTGTAGATGATGAACTGATAAAGTTGGCACATTATGCGGGAATTGGAGCTTCTGCGCTCTTGGTGATGGAAAACGACGTGTATCCTCGACTTTTGAACACTTTATGGTCTAAAACGTCTGAAGGATACATTTCTAAGACATCTGGGTATTTTACTGGAAAATTCTTGGAAACAGTGTTTTTGAATATTGGTAACTACAGTAATTTTTCTGCTGATCAACTGGACCAGACTGTTTCTGATTCGTTGTTTTTTATGAGGCAGCTTCTTCAAAACTCCACTTCTGTTACAAGTAACAAGATTGCATGTCAAAGGGATGTTCTTCTTCGCTGGTTCTATAAGGTTCTAGCTTTGGTTCAGCCGTTGACCTCCCAGGAGCTTTCTTTGAGGGCATTGGACGAAGTAAAGGAACTATCCACAACGACCTCGGATTCTTTCTTTGCTTCAGTGAGTTCTCAGTTCTTTGCACCAATGCTAGATATTTTGTCAAATGTGGTATCTACTGAAGAACTGGGACAAGCTTGGACCTTGTTCGCTATTGGTTTAATCCAGTTGTACGTCCCGGATTCTTCTTTTGATCCTGCAATTGAGGATCATATCTTATATGACAGCTTTGAGAAAAGAAAACAATTCTGTGAATCCTTGTCATCCACTATGAGAACAATCCGCTCTGTTCATTTTGGTGATGAATCCATTTTCCTGGAAAGAAATCTTCCTCTCATTTCTGAGGATGATATTCCATCCAAGCCAAGAGTTTTCCGTAGCAGCATCTCTATAGATGGGCTCTTTGAAGAGTGGCAATCGTTTATAATGTCCACTATGAATTCTTCGTCCCTTCAAAACTCCATCTTGCATCACAAGAACGTTGAGCTGAACTTGTTCACAAAACAAG
Source organism: Petasospora xishuangbannaensis (assembly GCA_030585085.1). Taxonomy (NCBI): domain Eukaryota; kingdom Fungi; phylum Ascomycota; class Saccharomycetes; order Phaffomycetales; family Wickerhamomycetaceae; genus Petasospora; species Petasospora xishuangbannaensis. The sequence goes on from JAJMBV010000099.1 coordinate 12,468, forward strand.
TTGAGCTATTTCAACAGAATTCCTCTAATTTTATCGAAAGGCTTTGCACGAAGTTTACTTGTTTTTCTGATGTTAATGAGATACTCATGGGTTATATCTTTGCCTTGAAACTCGGTTTTGATTTAATTCTTGAATCAAAGCGTGATAATTCTGCTAGGCATCAGGTATCTCCTTTATGGTTCATAAACACCCAACTGTTATCAAACTCTTTGTCATTTAGGGAGGGTTTCGATACATATAATGAGTTTACTAAATCTATTGACGTTGATTCTTCCCTCGGTGAACAGATCTTGAGATTTATGTTGGACTTAGTTGTTGGAGCCTCCGGTAAAGAGGCTTTGTTAACTGCCGACTCGCAATATATCTTTCAGTCAATGTACTATAGGTGGTCACTAAGAAGAACAAGAAAGGAGAAGAAAGATGCTGAGGAGGGAAGCTTGTTTAAGTATCATGATGATTCTGAATCTGATAACGATTTCAAGCAAATGTTCCCGGATTATGATGAATTTATTGATATTGATAGTGGGATGGTCTTCAAAAGCGAGAACACAACTGAAGAAGAGTGTTATTTGTTTGCTAAGGCGTACACTTCCATGCTTATAGAAAGTCAGGATGCTATGACCTTGAGGGGTCTTATTGATGAAGGTTCAATGGTCGCTAAAAGAGTGATGGAAACTTCTGAGTCTAGTTTTACGTCTGGATCCCTGAGTATCTCGTCTCTTATATCTGTTGTTATAAAGCTCTCTGATTCGATCGATACTGCACGTGCTTCTAAGAGCTCAGTAATCGACTTCTACCACGGTTATTCTCCAAGTGAACTTAAAAGGTCTACTGATGTGATTCAGAAGCTTCTTGCTGCTGTTGCAAACTTGCTCGATCAATGGCCAGAACATTCGACTCTTCAAACCCTTGACAGAATTTGTCGTGAGTATCTGGCTTTCCCCGTTAGAACTACGATTGCAAGATTAATTCAGAAGATTGAACAGATATACACCTTTATAGCAGAATGGGAAAAGTATGCCTCTTCGAAGGTTACTTTGAAGGCCAACTTTGACGATATGACTGAGCTGATTGTTTCTTGGAGAAGACTGGAGCTGTCTTCTTGGAAATCACTGTTTGACGCGGAGGATGAGGCTCGAGAAAAGGAGGTTGGAAAGTGGTGGTTCAATCTATTCGAAAGTGTGATACTCCCACTCTATTCTGATGACGAAAACATTGATCTCTCTATGCTGGTTTCCTCCTTGAATCTATTCATCAGCAAGTCTTCATATGGTGACATTTTGCCTCGATTGAACTTACTTAAGGCTTTTACCTTGCATGCTTCTTTAATTGCTCCGAATCATGCTTTGACTAATACTCTGAATAACATTATCTCCTTCTATGAGCAATTTTTGCCTTTGATTTTGGAAAAACTTAAAAACGGGAGAATGAAACTGCAAAAGGATGTACAGGAGGTAATCTTACTTGCAAGTTGGAAGGATGTTAACATCGATGCCCTTAAGCAATCAGCTCGTCGCTCTCATCAGAGCTTGTATAAGCTTGTGCGCAAGTACCGCGATCTCCTTTCTACCGAAGTTCTGTCTATTATAGAGCAAGGGGTTCCATGCTCTCATAAAGTAACTTGTTTCAACGACGATATATCCTTCAAGCAGATTCATGTCGATGTGTATTCCGCCGTTTCTTCTTGTGAAGATCTTCCCGCTTGGGCTTCGAGACCATCATATTTGAAGAATGGTTCGGTTCTGAACGCCAATATGGGAATTTACAGGGAAAAGATCAAGACTAGAGAATATCCTTCATTACACGAATTTGCTAAAGAATTGATTGACGAAATGGAGGTTTTGAAAAAGGAGACGCCATCTGTGTTTAACGATGAAAACAAGAAGGCAATTGCTGCTCTGAAAACCCAAAAGATGAAACTATTAAGTGACACACTTCGTGAACTGAAGAGAATTGGTTTAAAGTCGCATTTAAGAGAAGATATTCACAAACTTCAGTCTTCTGTTACATTGATTTTGTGTGAATCTAGTTCATTTAAAGGATCTGTTATTGAAGGCACCGATACTTACTTCTTTAGAGTTGTTGATTTATTGCCTCGTTTACGAGCTTCAGTATCTTCTGTTGCTCAGGATGTACCTCCAGCTGATGCTGAGAAGGCCCTTGCTATTATTGAAAACTTGGTCTACTATCTGATTAAGAACAAGAGGCCTCTGTTGCAACTTGCCTCTGTCTTTAAAAGAATGGTAGTGGTCCAAGATCAACTGGGGTGTATCGTTGGAAACGAAGTTGAGTTCACAGTTCCCCGTCAAAACATTTCTTTTAGTTTAGAGGGATCTGAAGCTGTGTTGAAGTGGCTTCCACAGGTTGTGGATTTCTCTATTCAAGTTGGCCTGATTACCTCTAGATTGGGTGGTATCCCTGTCGATACTACAGTGTTTTCTGATATTAAGACTGCTGCTTTGGAACTATCTTCTGGCTTACAGGCCCCTTGGAAGTTCACTTGCGGTATTTCCGACGCCCTTGGTTCTCTCAGTTCTCGACTTCATGGTTTTGTTAGATCAATCGAAAACTGGAAACTTTCGAATGCTTCTGTTGCTTTCATTGGTGACTATGTTATCAATTGGATTAATAGCATCGAGATTGCAATGCCACTAACTACACATGCGGATTTGGTTGATGTCTCCTTTTTGGATGACAAGCTTCGTAAAATCTCAGGCAGGGTTTTGGTAGTATTCCAAAAAGCTGTCAAAGCGCTCAGTGAGACTCCATTTGCTTTCGAAGATGACAAATGGTTCTCGTTATCCCAAAAGGAGTTCACTGTGATGTCCAAATCCCTTCATGCTGAAGCTGTTGTTAAATCTTTCGAAGACTGCTTAGAGTATCTGTCTGGTTTATCTTCTGCTGGTGTGGCTGGAATGAAACCTTTGCTTAGCTTCACTATGATTTTCTTGAAAAACTACATGGTCCTTCTGGCCACAGTGTTGAACAAATTGAAAAGCAATTACACTGATATATCTCGCTCTACTTATACATTCTCTACTATTTTATTAAATCTCACAAAGGATGGCTTTTGTTCGCCCGAAGCTCCATCTGAATCCAAGGAGTCTGACAACTTGCAAGATGGTACTGGTTTAGGTGACGGTGAAGGCGCAACCAATAACTCCAATGATGTGGAAGATGACGAAGATTTGAGTGAGCAGGCACAGGAACCGAACAAAGATGAAGACAACAAGAATGATGAGGATGATAATGATGATGCTGTGGATATCGATGGTGATATGGCTGGCAACTTGGAAAATATGTCTGATCAGGAAACGTCTGATAATGAGGATGATGAAGGAGAAGAAGAAGAGCTTGATGAGGAGGTCGATGACTTGGATGACTTGGATCCTAACGCTGTTGATGATAAGATGTGGGATGAAGAGTCGAAGGAGGATAACAAGGAAAAGGAATCTAATGATCTGCCTGATAATTCCACCTCCGATGATGTACAGGCTAAGGAAGATAATGATGACGAAGGTGAGTCCAAGAATGAGAAGAATGATAACAATTTCAAGGATGAAAATCCAGATGAGAATGATGATGAAAACAGTGATGATCATGAAGATGAAGAAGATGAAGAAGTTGGAATGCAGGATGATGAAGTGAAGAATGAGGAGAAAGAAGAGCTTGATCAGAATATACCTGAAACTGAAACTTTAGAACTTCCAGATGATATGAACCTTGATGAAGATGAAGAAGGTGCCGGAGAAAATGACGATGATAATGAAGTTGATAATGACGTTTCTTCTGATGAAAACATGGGTGATGCTGAAGATGTCGAAAAAGATGGTTCAGAGCCTGACGAAGATGTTGATATGTCAAAAGATCAGGAAAACGAAGGTGAAGATGACGAAAAAATCGAGTCTGATATAGATATTGCTACCAACGCGGATCAGGATAATAATGAAGAAGAAGAGAATGGAAGAGATGAAGAGCACGAGCCAATTGAAGGTGAGGAAAATTCTGAGGATGAAGAAGTACATGAGAACCAAGGCGCCGAAAATGATGAAATCCCCGAGGAAGAGGAGAATGGAGAACAGATAGAGGGCCTTGAAGCTGCTGAAACTGGTGAGAATAATGATATTGATGAAGAAACTGCTGTGGAACAACAATCGGGAAGTCATGGTCAAGGAGCTCAGTCAGATGTCAACGAGGAACAAAATGATATTGGAGCTGCAGGATCTGCATCATATCAGCAGGATCAGTCTGAAAACACTCAGGATGAAACCAATGATGCTAACCGTGATGATGTTCGTGAATCGTTGAAGCAGCTTGGTGATTCTTTGAAGGAATTCCACCGTCGCCATCAGGATATCAGAGAAGCCAACGAGAGAGATGATATGAGTGAGCAGAAATCCGGTGAACGACCAGATGAGTTTGAGCATCTTGATGGTGACAACACTGAAAACGATACTCAGGCTCTTGGAGCTGCTAATAAAGATCAAGTATCTGCCATTGATGACGAGATGGCTATTGATGATGATGAAATTACTGATAACGAGCAGAAGGGCCAAGAGGTGGAGGAAGAGGATTCCACAGGTAAGGAAGCTGAAGATGATGCTAACGAAGTAGGAGAATCAAAAGATGAAACGCCTGATGAATTTAATGGGAAGACTAAAGGTGGATTTATTGGTGAAAGAAAGCCAGATGGCAGCATGGATGAAGCTTTGATTCATGCTGAGTTTGACAGTGAGGATGATGACGAGTTTGATCATGTTCTGGTTAAGAAGGAGACTGATAATGACGAGATTCTATTTAGGGATATCGATGAGGCCCGTGAGCTCTGGAGAAAGAGTGAATTAGATACTCAAGACCTTGCTGCAAGTCTCTGTGAGCAATTGCGTCTCATTCTAGAACCTACTTTGACAACCAAACTAAAGGGTGATTACAAAACTGGTAAGAGACTCAATATGAAGAGAATCATTCCATATATTGCAAGTGACTTCAGGAAAGACAAGATCTGGCTAAGGCGTACCAAGCCAAGCAAACGACAATACCAGATTATGATTGCAGTTGATGATTCCAAGTCTATGTCTGAGAGTAAGTCTGTCGATTTGGCTTTCCAAACTATTTGCTTGGTCTCTAAAGCGCTGACTCAGTTAGAATCTGGGGGCTTGTCGATAGTGAAGTTTGGTGAGAGCACGGATGTTGTGCATCCGTTTGAGAAGCAATTTAGCCCAGAGAGCGGTGCTCAGATATTCCAGAGATTTGACTTCCAGCAAACACGTACAGATATTTTGAAACTGGTGACGGAGTCTATTGATATTTTCAACAACGCTAGAGGCATGGGCAATGCTGATCTCTGGCAGTTGCAAATCATCATTTCTGATGGTGTTTGCGAGAACCATGCTACAATTCAGAGGCTTGTTCGTCGTGCGCGTGAGGAAAAAATTATGCTCGTCTTCGTTATCATTGACGGCATTAACTCAAATGAATCTATCATTGATATGAGTCAGGTCAAGTATGTTCCGGACGCCCAGGGTAATATGGTTCTGAAGGTTGACAAATATTTGGACAGCTTCCCGTTCGAGTTTTACGTAGTGGTCCATGACATCGCCGAGCTTCCAAAGATGCTGTCATTAATTCTGCGTCAATATTTCTCTGAATTAGCTTCCACCTGAATGAATTGGATGTCTAATTGAAAGTTGTTTTATAAATTACTGTATTTAGAATTATATTAGAATAATTTTGCATTGATGATAAAGAGAGAAGACAAATAGTAGAGAACATCAATTGAGACATTGCTAAACATCCGAACATCACCTGAACACCACTTCAACACCCGGACATCTCGGTTTCTTAGATCAACAATAATAATTAAACTATTAACTCAAGAGGATGCCTCTAGGTTTTATTTTTAAACCTTATCCCCTACTCGGTGATTATTTTGGTTATTTAGGTGGAAATCAAGCTTTATTGCTTGGATTGTCTCTAATAGTTTCTATGTTTGCCCTACGAATAGTGAACTTCCAAGTTCAACTGTCATTTTCTGATAATCTTTAAACATGATACATTTTTGCTACTCAGCTTTGAGATATTGTAATTGAAAGGCATTGAAATTACAAGGAGCTAACTCAAGTATTGAAGAAGTGTTGGAGACAGGATAGAGAAGAATCCCTACCAATAGAAGAGAAAACCCTTGTAATTCGAGAACAAATGAAATAGTGCAACATATCACTACCTTGAATATAAATTCACTAGTTCGGTTTTACTACAGTAGACTACTACAGGAGTTTTATGTATCAAACATTCAAACATATATTGCTAAGTCCTTCTAAAAGACTTCACCTGTTTGATTCTTTTTCGTTCTTTTCAAAAGTGTATGAATCGTGTCAAATTGAATATCTCATCTTAATGTCAAGAATAACTTTCTAGATCTCGTTAAGTTCTTACTTAGCCTCAGCAGCCAACTTCTCAGCCTTTGCGACAACGTCCTCAATACCACCAACCATGTAGAAGGCATTCTCAGGCAAGTGGTCGTACTTACCCTCAAGAACATCCTTGAAGGATCTGATGGTGTCTTTGAGTCTGACCAATCTACCTGGAATACCAGTGAAGACCTCAGCAACAGCGAATGGCTGGGAGAGGAAACGTTGGATCTTTCTAGCTCTCTCGACAGTCAACTTGTCGGCCTCAGACAACTCATCCATACCCAAAATGGCAATGATATCCTGCAAGGACTTGTAGGCCTGCAAGGTCTGCTGGACCTCGGTAGCAACATTGTAGTGCTCATCACCAACGACGGCAGCATCCAACAATCTGGACTTGGAGTCCAATGGGTCGACAGCTGGGTAGATACCCAACTCAGAGATACCACGGGACAACACAGTTGTGGCATCCAAGTGGGCGAAAGTTGTAGCTGGAGCAGGATCAGTCAAATCATCGGCTGGGACATAGACAGCCTGGACAGAGGTGACGGAACCCTTCTGAGTGGTTGTAATTCTCTCCTGCAACAAACCCATATCAGTGGCCAAAGTTGGCTGGTAACCGACAGCGGATGGAATACGACCCAACAAAGCAGACACTTCAGAACCGGCCTGGGTGAATCTGAAAATGTTGTCAACGAAAAGCAAGACATCCTGACCTTCCTCGTCTCTGAAGTACTCAGCAATGGTCAAACCAGTCAAGGCAACACGGGCTCTAGCACCTGGTGGCTCGTTCATCTGACCGAACACCAAGGCCACCTTAGAGTCACCGTCAAGGTTAATGACACCAGTCTCCTTCATTTCACGGTACAAATCGTTACCCTCTCTGGTTCTCTCACCGACACCGGTGAAGACGGAGAAACCACCGTGGGCCTTAGCAATGTTGTTAATCAACTCCTGGATGAAAACGGTCTTACCGACACCGGCACCACCGAACAAACCAATCTTACCACCTCTGGCGTATGGGGCCAAAAGGTCGACAACCTTGATACCAGTTTCCAAAACCTCAGCAGCAGTGGACTGCTCAGCGAAAGAAGGTGGCTCGGCGTGAATTGGGTTTCTTTGCTTGGTGTTGATTGGACCACGCTCGTCAATTGGCTCACCAATAACGTTAATGATACGACCAAGGGTCTCACGACCGACTGGGACGGTGATAGGAGCACCAGTGTCAATGACGGACTCACCACGGACCAAACCTTCGGTACCGTCCATGGCAATGGTTCTGACGGTGTTCTCACCCAAGTGCTGGGCGACCTCAAGGACCAATCTACCAGACTCGTGGTTCTTGATCTCAAGAGCGTTCAAGATAGCTGGCAAGTTACCGTCCTCGAACTGAACATCGACAATAGCACCAATAACGGCTCTGTAGTAGGGTTAGTAGCTGGATTCAAACGGCAAATCTTGGACAACAAACACGACACGGAAGAGTGAAAACAGTGGGGGGTTTGGGCACAACTCAACTAGTCGCTATTAAACAGTGGCCCTGTGGACTAAAACAGGGAATACAGAATAATACAAAACCACAATACACTATTTCCCCGGGACGTTGTTGCCGGGTCCCCTACCCGAAAGCCAGCGAAAAAACCCCTGTCCACGCGAAAAGGGTGGGTCCGGAGAGAGCATGAGCCGTCCGAACGGGCAGATGCCCGCTCGAGCGGCAATTGCACTCAACAGCGTCAATTGAAAAAGAAAAAGATCCATGGGTGTTCTCGACAGAGAGAGTGATCCTGTGACAGTAATGGGGGTCTGTTCTCTAAGCTGGTGCTCAAGACGATTCAACGGCACGGCCAAGGCTGGCGGCTTTGGAAAACACCCCAAAACCGGGCGTTTTGATCCAGCCCAAAGGTTGCGCCAATAACACGCTTAAACAAGCCAATTGAAGCCTGGCCACAAGGGAATGCAATATGATGTCCGGTACCGGGGTCTATTCAAGTCAATTGCGCCATCTGGGAGTGTTCTAGGTGATGAGAGTGTCCAAGATTGGGTGTTCTGGGGGCGGATTTACTTACCTCACCTTACCGGCGGCAGGCGCAGCGGTAGCGAGTCCTCTGGAGAACAACAAGTTGCTCTTAGCGGCCTTGAAGGCGGCTCTGGAGGTAGAGTTGTAAAGTCTTGGAAGGACCATCGTTGCGTGTTACAACTGTGTGGACTGAACGCCTAGCCGCCGGTGGTGGAGAGGGAAGAAAGGGTGGCCTTCACGGAAAAAACTTGAACGACGACGGGGGCCCGGTTCGGCCAGCACCAGCCAATGAAAACGCCGCGTCGACGACGAAGCGCGATTGGTTCGCGCGGGCGACTGGGGCAGTCACGTGGACTATCACGTGTACAGATTGTGTGGTAATGGGCTTACTATGGGTTTAGTACGGAGACTAGGAGGATGGAGAGGAAGTGGGAGGTGGACGTGGAGGCAATGTGTGTGCTGTGTTGTGTTGGCCATCTGCGAGAGTAGCGTTGGTGTGTGCTGATTGGTGTACGCTATGGGTGTGGATTTAGAGCCAATGATTCTTATGGTGATTCGCCCAAGACATGACGAGCAGTGATCGAGGTAGTGATCCTATTGAGACATTGCATATTGCATTTGTGTATATTGTGATTGTGATTGTGATTGTGATTGTGATTGTATATTGTATATTGTATATTGTATATTGCATTTGTGATTGTGATTGTGATTGTGATTGTGATTGTGATTGTGATTGTGATTGTGATTGTATATTGTATATTGTATATTGTATATTGCATTTGTGATTGTGATTGTGATTGTGATTGTATATTGCATATTGTGATTGTGTATATT
>JAJMBV010000100.1:0-21574 GCA_030585085.1 Petasospora xishuangbannaensis
TGTCTCTGTCTCTGTCTCTGTCTCTGTCTCTGTCTCTGTCTCTGTCTCTGTCTCTGTTTCTGTCTCTCTCTCTGTCTCTGTCCCAATCTCTCTCTCTGTCTCTGCCTCTGTCCCGATCTCTCTCTCTGTCTCTGTCCCGGTCTCCTCTGTTTCTGGCTCTGTCTCTGTCCCTTTCTCTCTCTCTCTCTCTCTCTCTCTCTCTCTCTCTGTCCCTGTCCCTGTCCCTGTCCCTGTCCCGGATTCTATCCCTGTCCCGAGGAATTGGCAAGCCACCACGTTCTACTCGCACATGTGGTCTAGCCATCTTGCTATCTTGCTGCGACACTCCTTTATCTTTACGTTTGTGCTGTATCAGGGCATCCGTTGAGTAAGGTAGTGAATCTGACGTTGATTTTTTCGCGCTTATACGCACATCGCAAACTATCTGCTAGCACTATGTGGTAACCGCTAAAGGTAAAACAGAGTATCAAACCGCTCAATTCTATCCAGTTTGATAGCCTGGTGATTCCAAGATGTCTGGTTATTGTCCAGAATTTTCATCGGAACCTTCTGCCTTTAATTCCAAGAAATCCGCACTTTCTATGATTGGTTTAACAGCGAACGAGTCACAACACAAAGATCATGGATCGATTGATAGCACCCACAGAACATGGATGACTAAAGGAGAACTCTCACCTAGCCAATGTTCATCCCGTGAGATATCAAGTCAACCCATTCGAATGTTGGCTATGCCTGTGATAAATCGGAGCAATGGTGCACTGAGCTTCCACTCCAGCCAACAGCAAGATGGTACACCCTATGATCCAATGGTTGACAACCTTATCCCGACTAAAAGGAATTGTCGCGTAGTGGACCCTCTTGAAATGCAAAGGTGTACTGGCGATGCCATGTGTATCGAAAGCTGTAAAAGAGAAGCGAATGGAGTTGTACTGGGGCCAGATCAGTGGCTTTCCAAGAGCCTTGGGGCAATGATTGAAAAAAATGAGTCTCAAGCTTTACCCAATGTGGCTTCATTTGAGAGAGTTTCTGGAATTTCCAGAAGTCATCTAAGGGCTAATTCAAATCCTGAATCCTTTGTTAATTTTGAATGCTCCGATATAGGGCAAGATAAGAAAAGCAATAACGATAGGCCCGTGAGATCAGGGACAGTCACAACAAGTATATTGTTTCCTAGAGATGACAATAGAAGTAGGTCAAATGATCCTTTGAGAAGTCACAACAAGAAACGACCTTTGGGTCAACTTGATAATACAGAATTTGATTGCTATCCAAGAATAAGCCTGGGAACAAGACCGAAGTCTGAGAATTCTTCCACATATCGTTCCAAAAACCCATGCACCGTTAGAGAGACGAGTTTCGAGCCCGATTCTGATGAAGACTTGTTCAATGTGGAGGGTTATGTTGCCATGACTGCCAGAAAAATACAAGAAGAGAAACTTGCTGGCGTCAGAGGAAATGGATTCCAAAAGCTACTTGATGATGATGAAAAGAAGACTTGGAACATGAGCAAGAAATCCTCTACCAAGACGAAGAAATTTACTTCTATTAATGTGAACCCCACAGATGAATTTCTTACTACCATAAAGAATACTAAACTATATATACCAAGCTCTATAGCACCTGTTCCTGATATCAGTTTTGACTCTCTAGAAGCTGACTTGAGCTTAAATTTTAAGCACGAGTTTGAAGAAATGGATGAGGAGATCAATAGCGTCAAACAGGCAGGCCTCATAAAAGCCAAATATAATGGCAAGGAGTTTCCTGGCGCCTTAAACCTGTTAGAGCTGGAACGAAAAGCAAATCACTATTTGGGCTGTATACCTCAGATTCTTGAAGGTAAAGAACACACAACCTACTACGGAAGAGCAAAAGAAGCTATGATAGCTTCACATTCCACAACCATCTCTAATTCTGACCTCTCTAGAGTGACCTTTGGACAATTCATCATTGGCTTCTACGGTATTAAGAGACAAACTGTTATTGCCTCCATTATTAAGAGAAATTTTTCTGAACAGTTAGCCTGCCTAGCTGCTAGTAATAAGACCATCCAGTTTTGGTCTGTGGACCTTTTTGTGTTGCATGTCCTTGCCTGTGAAGTTGCCGCCAGGATGGCTGCTAATGACTTAAATATTTCACTAGCTGAGGCCATTGACTTGTTAGAAGAAACAGTAGATTATGGTAAGTATATTACAGATTCTATCTCTATTGACGAAATCGCTGAAGAATAACACCGGTCCTACGATCTACTACTTCCATATTCGATTAGTATCTATAAAATGCATTCAAGATAAATCATGGTAGAGTCTCATATTTCTAGCGAAAGCGTTGACACACCAAAACGTCAAAGTACGAATACCACTATGAGCTAGAATCATAAAGGTCGTTTATCGTTAATTTATAACCCTTTTTTTTGGAAATGAGAGTAGAAAAGAAGAGTTCTCAGTCTCGGTTCTAGAACAATCATTGGCCCTGTTGCTTTTTAAGCATAGCCATGAGGTTGGCTAGAGCATCTCCACCTTGAGTTGGAGCTGCTGCGACCGGAGGAGCTGAAGGAGGAGCATCGGTATTAGCACTACTAAATAGGTTGGCAAGAGGGTTTTCAGAGTTATTATTGCGCATAAACGCAGGTAACTGGGCCTCTTGGGTGCTGGCCACTTCAAATTCACCTGGCTTGGACGAACGTGGGCCGTTTCTAGAAGCATCGGTAGGCATCTTTTTGGAAATAGCTTTGGAGGAAACGCCCTCACCAAGCTCGATATCTGGTTCTTCCATCACCAAATTTGGTGTCAACTCACGTTCATACCCGATGCCACCCCATTCAGCACTGTGGACCCAACGCTTATCAGCCTCCGTGAGTCTATCGATTGAAATGATAGAAACACCATGTTGGTAATCACAACAGTCACGAGGACCGAAACCAACACCCCAGCGTACACGGAGGTTCACAGACGTGATCTTCGAGAAGTTAGCCAACACATTTTCAGCTTCACGACGAGAGTAGGCTTTAACAAAAGCGTGCTTCCGCTCAGGGTTTAAAATGACAGACTGAACTTCAGCATATGGTCTTAGGACGGCCTTGACTTCATCTTGGGACATATAACTAGGAATGCCACCAACAAACATGGTACGACTCAGCACTTTAATGGAATTGTGAGGAAGGTTTGGGTCTAGTTGAACATTACGCTCTCTGTAGTGCGCAGTACCTGGGACATTCTTTTCACCAATGACATGACCGGGTGGGGGACCATCACGACGACGCTGAGGCGAACGAGAACGTTGACGACGTGAATAGCCATTACCACGATCTCTGTGATTGCTCTCACCACCAGAACGACGGAAAGCTTCTTCTTGAGACATACCGCTTGCTCCACGGAAACGAGAGCGAGAATCGGTCTGAGATGAAACCGGTTGAGGTTGTCCCATGCCACCATTCTGTGGCAGCCAGGAAGGCAATTGGCCATTACTGGCCATTTGACTTATTAAGCTGTTGATAGCAGCTTGTGGGTCCGCAACACCTGGAATAGGAGGAATAATTGGTTGCTGTGGAACCACCGCAGGGAACCCAGATGTTGGAGGAGTTGGGGTTTGTGACACTCCTTGGAGGCTAGCAAGATTCTTGAGGAGTTGATCAGCAGACATTACAGGCTGTGCTGACTGTTCCTGTAGTGGTACAGAAGAGATATTAACCAAAGCGGGTGGAGCCGTCTTTGGCGTAGTTGAGCCTGTAAAGAACTCGGACTTAATGGCTGAGAGCTTATAGTCTGCAAAGGTGCCAGCTTTACTCCAGATATCAATCAACTTATAAATCTTCTCCTTCTGATCAGGAGAAGCAGCTGAAATAGTAATACGAAGGCATTCCTGGATAACGTTATCCATTTTAAAGAGGGCATGAGCGTACGTTCCCTTTGGGGCAGAAGGGCCGACAGTCTGGCCATGGCTAGAGGCGCTATCTTGGAAACGACGTGCAATAGAGTCAATGACATAGAGAGCACCAAGTTTATGAGTGTTGGCAACCTCTTTCACGTTGTCGTAACACTTATCAGCAATCTGAGAAGAGATCTAGAAATTACAGTTAATATATGGGCTCTTAAGAAAGGTATAAGGAGCGCAACAGCTGGGTGACCATCAGAACAAAACAAAAAAAAAAGATAATAAACGGTAGATACCAAATTACGGATTTATGGAGTTACCTCTAATGCAGAACTTCCTAGTTGTCTCCAACAAACATCATGAGGTTCCGCCACGAGTTTCCATCATGAGTTTCTGGTTTCTAAGGTGTTATGACAACACAGGCAACTGGTGAGGGCCCAGAAGGAGACAGTACTTACGTTTTCATTGTCGACAGCAATCTGAGTGAGTTTCTTGATACGAGAACCTGAAATACCGGTTCTGACAGCTTTAATCTCGTTTAACGTATCGATAAACGTCTGGATAGCGGACATTATGGTGTGGTTGTCTATGTGGGCGCGTTAAAGGGAGTCTTCGGACAGCGAGCGTTGATAGCGTTGTCTCCTGATATTCGCCCAAGCACAGTGCAAAATACACAAAATACAAGAGTTCTTAAGTCTAAGGTGTTACGAGGAACTTTTGTTAGCACAATCCACGAGGAAATTGTAGTATATTGCGATGATTCTTGTCGGTTCCTTGTTTACAGAAGACAAGTTCTGTGGCGAGACTACCACAGAAAAAAGTGGTAAAAAAACCGCTGTCCAAAAAAAGCGCGAACGTACGCTGACCGGGTAACTACTGGTGTCCCGAAATAGAAGTTCTACTAATTAAGGAGTATAGCTAATAACATCCTCATATGTTGGCAAAAAACTACTAAAAGTCTACATACGTTCCGTCTCCGGGAACAACGAATCAATCAATTACGAATGACTTTTATATCACGAAGACTGCTTTTCCAAATACTCTTTATGCAACTTTGTCTGTGCATCGTACTGTTTTTGCAGCTTCTTCTTTGCGCTCTTAGTAACTTCATTCCCATCCTTGTCCAATATTGGTATACCATTTTCATCCCAAGCTGTGTAGTCGCTCGTTCTAAATAACTCTGAAGGGGCAACTTTAGCCTTCTCCATCCTAGCACGTTCTCGGTCCTCTTTGAGTTTCATCTGCGCCAACTTCTTAGCCAACTTCTCAGCCTCACGATGTTCCTTTTCAGATTGAATCTTCGACAGCTCCTCCTTCTCAGCAGGACTGAGGAACTTAATGAGAGCAGACTGCCCATCGGCACGATCGTCCAGTGCAACGTTCAGGTTCAGAAGATCATTGTCACGGATCTTATCAGTAGCAGACAAAAACTCAGAATATGGAGCTTTAGCAATTGCTGAAGAGCGAACATGATCTCTGAAACTAGAGAGCACTTTGACGAATGGCATCGCTATCTCTTCAACAGAGTTTGATCCATCCATAGGCAACGAAGTATCTTCCCAACCCAATCCATCGGAACGGGCTGGAAATCCAAGAATGTCCAAAATTTTCGTGATGTAGTACGAAACATCAAGTACCTGGTCTATCTTGATATTGGCACCAGATTCGACAATATAGGCGTTTGTTTTCGATAGAAGTCCTGAAAGTATTTCCAGAACCTGTGGAGTTAATAAATTATCACAAAATGCCGCGTGAACATCTTCTCTGGCAGTACGGCGATCTTCCATTAATTGTTTTTCAGCAGGGCCAAGAGCCTTTGATATAATCTCTCCACGAGCCAAGCGGTCCTTGTAGTCGTAGTTCAAGGCTCTAACGTTCTTGAAAAAGTTATTCAAGTTTGATTCAAGACTTTTAATTCTCTGCAGGAGTGATTCCTTGAAATCGAGTTGGTTGTTCCAAGGTACGGAAGCAAATGCCAATCTGAGTTGTCTCGCTGTATAGGTTTCGAGAGCTTCTTGGATAGTGATGAAATTCTTTAAAGACTTACTCATCTTCTGGCCTTCTATATGCAAATGGCCAGTGTGTAAGAAGTAGTTTACCCATTGTTCGCAGTCGAAACAAGCCTCCGATTGTGCAAGCTCGTTGTCGTGGTGAGGGAATGCAAGATCAATACCACCAGAATGGATGTCCATGTTCTCACCAAGGACATCACTAGCCATAACGGAACATTCAATGTGCCAACCTGGACGGCCTTTACCCCATGGTGATTCCCATTCGGGTTCACCTGGCTTGGAGGCCTTCCATAATGCAAAGTCGTTAGGAGATCTCTTTCCAGATGTGTTTGTTGTCAAGGAACCCTCGCCTTCTGCAATCAAATCTTGTTTTCCCTTGTTCCATGGTTGGAGTTTAGCATAATCGTGCTTTTCAGATTTATCGAAATTCAAAGTGTCAAAGTAAACAGAGCCATCATCAGTAGGGTATGCGTACCCGTTTGAGATGATCTTCTGTACAAACTCAACAATCCGCGGGACATATTCCGACACTCTGGTAACTACTGAAGGCGGCAAAACATTCAAAGCGGTCATATCTTCGTTGAATTTCTGCTCCCAGTATGATGGCAAAGCACGGAATACCTCTGGGTCATTAACGCCTGTTCCTTTCTTAGCATCAAGTAGAGGTACAACCACATCTTTAACAGCTGAAAGGAAGGCATCTTTAGACATTGTCTTAACCTCGGAAATGGCATCCAAAGCACCGTTTGCAGATTTGAAGTACATTGGGAACTTTGGATTTTCAACCTGTTTTTCCTGGATGTTGACCAGCGATGCCCACTTCTTGAACTCAGAGGAATCAGTTGGAGCCTCAGGCAAGTTCTTTTCCACAAACGACTTCAGTCCCAATTTGGCTTGCTCTAAAACAGACAATGGAATCACTTTCTCGGAACCCAGGTTCTTCTCAAATTGCTCGTAAAGATATGTTTGTCTTGCTCTTATGATGATCTTGTCATCAATGTCAGTAACGTTCTGAACAAAATTGACATCATATCCAAAGTAGTTCTGAAGAATACGTCTGTTGATATCAATCGAAACGTAATTTCTTGCATGACCCATGTGGCTCGAGTCATAGACTGTTGGACCACAGGAGTACCAGGAAACCTCTCCCTCATTGATAGGTTTGAACTCCGTCTTGGTCTTGGTCAGAGAATTATACAACTTTAGAACTGGTTTCTCAGTCTTCTTTTGGAAGTTCGTGCGCCATTCTGGCTGCATATTTCCCGCTCGATTCATTGTAGCCATTTTCCTTCTTGTCAATATACGAATGAGCATAAAAGTGGAGCTTTCTGCCAAATATTTGGTTCTTCCAAGTGTCTTATGCTGCTGGATTTTGGTGGTGCTGGGTTTTTTGCCGACGGTGGTGAGTCGGAGTTGTTGGAACGTTCGCGGAATACCAGTGATGTGGGCAATAGAAGTCATATATTAATTTATAAGTCCTACAAATTTATAAAAGAAATACTGTATAAATACAGCTGATATAGGGGATTTGAGTAAATCTCATCCTCTTCTTGTAACATGAAATATACAGCTTGACATACGGTTCTCCGTATAGAAGTCGTAGGAGTCATACAATTCATAGTAAAAGAAGAGAGTACCATGAATGAGTAGGTTGAGTACGAAATATCAGTAATATAATGAATATGTTGAAAAAAAAATCACACACTTCATATTGTCCAGAATAGTTAAAATGAAATATAGTAGCAGGATTCTTCATTTTTTGCCAAGTGGAGCCAATAAGAAGCAGTCCAGGGCAAAAAGAAGTACTGCTTTTATCGTGCGTAAAAAGATATATTATTATACAGAGAATACAACTCACAAACCAATCGAAACAATTAAAACTTGTAAGAACATCAGATAACCATCCAAATGGCACCTCCGGTCATGGAAGCTAGGATCACAGCAGTGATAACTCCACTTCCGGCCTTATCCTTGGTGGTGATATCTAGATCGTGCGTTGTAAGAGCCTGGGTATCAGTGTTGGTACCAAGAGAAGCATCACCAATAGAAGACCCACCTGTGGAGTTTGTATATGGGGCAGGTCTGTCGTTGATGAGCAAGGCGTTAAAAATCTCCAGAGCAGAAATCTGCTCACCAAGACCGTAGTAGTCGTCGTGAGAGCCTAGAGTCCAGTCAAGGCCACAAGTATGCCCATCGGTACCACCCTGACAGGAGAGAGCAGCACCAGCAGCAGATGCCTTAATCCATGGCCAGATGGTATCGTAAGTGTCTGGAACAAGAATAGCAGTCTGACCCAAACAACGAGAGAAAATGGACTTGAAGGATCTTTGATCAGTATTACAGTTCCCTGAGCCTTGACAAGCACGCTCGTACATAATATCGCTGGTGAAGAAAACAGAAGCACCGGCAACCAGCGCTTGTGTTCTGGTATACCACTTTTCTTCCTCGGTATAGTTGTAAGCGTATGCACAACCCGCCATCAGCAGAGCAACGTTGTAAGTCCATTGACTTTTGGTAATACTAGTACAGTTGTCGTCTATCTCCGCACCATCGTAGACCGAGTATGAGTCTGTGCCAACCACGAATCCAATATCGACGAGCCACTCAAATGCCTCATTGGCGATTTCAATATATGAATCATTTCCGGTGTAACGACCCAGTCTGGCAGCGATGGCAAACATACACGCTGTGGATATGGTGTTTTTGTAGCTGTAACCCGAGTTCCAGGTGAAAATCTGCCATCTCAGACCACCACCACAATCATCGGTATCCCACCGAGCCCACATGGTGTTGAAAACGGACTGAGACAACGCCAACCATCCTGGCTCATCGTCATCCGGGTTGGTGAAGTTCCGCTCTGCAGCTTCAATAACAGCAAGGCCCCAGAAACCCTGGTCATCGTTACCTTCCGTCATCGACTGGTTTGAAGGAATGTAGTTGTAGTCGTCACCTCTCTGGGCCATGAGAGCGCTGAAGATGACGTCCTCATAGGTGGTATTCTGACAGAAATACCACATTCCTAGCATTGATCCAAACGCTTCACCGGCTTCCCACCAATAGTATGGGTTCTGGAACATCCCTACCGTGCCTCCATAGCGTGTTCCTTCGTAATAGTCCATAATACCTCCTGCTACCAGAGAGATGGCATCGCAGATCGAGTCCGTGTTGGTGACGTCAAGATCGATGGCAGCCACATACGTCGACAAGCTCAGTGCGCCAAACAGGCCTGTCAGAGAGTGTGGAAACTTCATAATTGGGCACAGGTATGAGGAAAGGAGTGGGATTAAGTTGGATGCAGATTTAGTAAAAAAAAGGAGCAGTTAAGATAAGCCTAAACGGTGTATGTTTTCTCTCGCGGTGACGGAGTCGTGACTTGTTCCTGCTTGTGTCTCTGAACACGTTGTCAACGGGGGAAGTGGAAATGCAGACAGATCAATAAAAAGTAAACCACTCCGATATCGAGCACTGAAAACGAGGATTCTGAGCAAAACAAAGGCTCGGAAACAAGTATAATCGACTGAAAAAAGTTGGGCGCAGTTTGATATTTCAGGTAGTTAAAGGCTGAGTTTTGATGATCCATTTTTAGGCAACCCGCGAACACAGGGATTCTTATAAGTAAAAAACCTCTTCTTTATCAAATCTAATTAATATATATATAACACTCCCATGATTCCAAAAAACAAAAGCAAAAAAAAGGTTATCAAATGATGAAACAGACAAACATCAAAAGGGAAATCACAGAGCCCATCAGCAGGCTTGAACGGTTTATGCGGGAAGACGTCCCAGAGGTGGACGGTATCTCTGTTCCATTCGTGTAGAAGTACTTGTAGTCTGTTAGAGGCATCGGGAAAAGATTCTTCTCAACAAGCATCTTGAAATCCCACTCAATAGCATTCTCCGTCTTCCAGTTCCAGAATATCCATCCCGCGCTGTTGTTCTCGTATTCAATCAACTGCTTCTCAACAAACATTCGAATATCAGTCTTGTGTTGTTGGGAGAAGTCTGTGTAGTTCTGGACGTTGGAACACGTTCTTGACGAATTTGACGACGACGAAGAACCACTTTTAGTTGAGGTTCCCGCACTGTCGTCTTCATACCCGCCATTGATATTGTAGTAACGTGCTTTCAGATTCGACAGTACTGCTTTGATATCCCAACTAACCACAGAAGACTCGTTCAGCTGGCTGCTTGCGAAGGTCCCATCGTACCTAGCACCGGTACCAACACCATTTAACCACTTGGCGCAATCCGTAATTGCAGCAGACCATTCCCCAACTAAGGAGTTATGGTACTCTTGTTCAAGACCAAGACTTAAGGCATAGTTGTGAATGTCGCTCAGGCGTTCAGTTGAGTTTTTCTTCACCTGGTCATCAGTGAACACTTCATAATGATGATGGTCAATTACAATACCATAGAAGTATTCGTCATTCAAAATTGTAGAATTGATTTTCTTCGTGTATGACTTGGACACATTAAGGTAATCGTTGTTAAACTCATAGTTCCACCACCCGACGGACTGGAACCCTTCCTGGATTAAAAAGTAGTTTCGGGAATAATATTTAAATCTGTACTCGTAGTATCTGTCGTAAAAGAACTGCATTGCTTTTGTGGAGTTTAACGACTCCATCATTGGCTCGTTGATAAGTTCGATTCCAATGACCGTATCGGTAAGATTTGACCGACCATACTTGCTGAAGATATAGTTCAAGGTCTTTTTGGTGACCTCTATGTTTTCGTCGGAAGCTTGCCATCCTATTGGTCCTCTTTTTCCAGAGTTGTCAAATCCGTTCTGAGAACCTGGAACACCGTGTAAATCGATCCAAACCTTGAGTTCTTGTTCGGTCGCCCACTCAAGTGCCTGATCAAAGTATTTCTCTTGTCCCTGAACGTAAGGGTCGTCGTCTAGCAACTGAAACGCCCAGTATCCAATCGGTATCCGAACCAAATTCAAACCGTAGTCTTTAGCATCAATGAAGTCTTGTTCCGTAATAAAGGTACTCCAATGGTCTTCCAATTGCTGCAGTGCTTTAGTCTTCCCTAGCGTCTTTGTGAATGTATATTCATCAACAGGAATCTCCGTCTCGTTCGTACCGAATTGCTCAAATAAGGATGGAGTAATAAACGGCTCGAGAACAAACCAGCCACCAAACGATACACCTCTCACCTTGTCGGTCTCGTAGTCCCAAACATTTTTAAGAAATTCAACGTTGTCACGCTGCACAAGGGTATTTCCATATGCAAAAGTGGCAAAAGCACCAACAGTCAACAGTAAAAGTGGATGTGTGGAGATGTACATACCTTGTCGATCTCAATCCCCAAAAAAAGCAAAGTTATGACACTGTTAACACAGCCGTGTTTGATTGTGTCTATGTGTTATTTGTGTCTTAGATTAGAATCCCAATGGCCAACAACAATCACCAAACGAAAAAGCTCAAAAAAAATCAAATTACAAGATAAGGTGTATTAATTTAACGGACCCCCAGGTTCCAATGGTTTTGTCTTGTCTTGAACGTCTTGGAATACTAGTCCAACCACTGAAAACGGCTCACTCTTTGTGTACCTTCCTGTGGCCCGTATCGAACCATCATGCGGTTTTCTGACGCGTGCTCTGAGACACACAGGGCTACGTAACCCTATGTCGGCGGCGCTGGCTTCCTCCGCATTTTCTCCACACTTTCAATATGGTAAACTGCGCACAACTTTTGATCATTCCAGTTTCGTTGTATTGTTTGTTTGTACTGTTAACATACTACGTTTCTTCGATTTTAGTACGGAGATTTGCAGTCGTCTGTTTTTTCCTGTAGTGTCCAGAAAGGTGCTTTCGGGTGCGGTTGTGTTGCCTTGTACGCCGCTTTTCCTTCGGAGTTTACGGCAGGCCTGGTTAGCGCCTATACTTCAATTACTAGCCTATTGTACCCCACAGTCGGTCCGGATACTGACGGCTCTCGCACAGTTAGCCAATTTTATTAGAATACTATATAATCAGACGGTTTCGACTGGTTTCACCCGGTTTTCTAGCCTCTTTTAATATCTTTGGTGCTTACCTTGGTGTGATTTGCCAAATACCTTTTTGCTCTACAAGTGGTTGTGCTTATAACATCATGAACAATTTAGACAACAGAGTTGTACTAATAACGGGTGCAGCTTCGGGAGTAGGTCTCAATACTGTTATTGACTACCTGAAAGTCACAAATGGTAAGATCAAGTTTATTTTGGTGGACCTTAACATAGCGCAGCTCGAGGAGAATAAGAAAGGCTATCTAGAGCTATACCCAGGAATGAAGAATGAAGATATCTATGTGACTTTTGGGGACTTATCGAGTCGTGCTACAATTGATGAGTTTTTCAGCAAGATACCTACTGTTCTGTTGACGAACGTTGAGATTCTGGTTAATAGTGCAGGTTTGGCTAGAGGCCTTGACCGTGTAGGAGATATTAAGCAGAAAGACATCGAATTGATGTACAACACAAACATCCTGGGGCTCATGAGCATGTGCCAGCTGGTTGTGCCAATTTTTAAGCAAAACAACCGTGGAACTGTTGTGAACATTGGCTCGCTTGCTGGTGAAGACCCTTACCCTGGAGGTGCTGCATACTGTTCGAGTAAAGCCGCTGTCAAGGCATTCACTGTGGCATTGCGTAAGGAACTGGTAAACTTTGATATCCGGGTGGTCTTGATCGAGCCTGGTCTCATCAATACCAACTTCAGTCTTACTCGTTTCAATGGTGACGAGGACAAAGCCAACAATGTTTACAAGGACTATGAGCCACTTGCTCCAACCGATCTTTCTGACCTGATTGTGTATGTCACTAGCAGACGCTCCAACTGTGCCATAAGCGACATTATAATCCTGCCAACTCGTCAGGCTACTATGAGCGACAAGGCATACAGATGAATGCGTGGCTTTGCTCTCCAATCAGCTCCTGATGCGAGCATTAAAGTGCCACTCATCGTGAGATTGCCATACTAGTTGAACTTGACAAGCTAGTGTACTGAATGGTATGGAATTGATCTTAAAAGGTATCAAGTGTTATTGGTTACTACTGGAGGTGAGGCGATAATAAAAGGATACAAATTCAAGAATTGATAGTAATAGTAGATATTAACACTATCTTGATTTGTATATGTACTATTCGGTACAGAATGATACTGCTGGATAGCAATTGATAGATATTCATCCCAAAATTAGGAACTTGATGGTTGATCTAATCGGTATCAGCAAGTCTTAATTGAATAATTTATCCCTTCAGATGTTTATTAACGTTGATCATTGTTAAGGGACCTTGCTGAGGCTGAATTGATTGCAACCCATTATGAGTGGCCATATTTGATTGAATCGTCTTAAACTATGCTAATGAAGAATAGATTGATGATCTTTGGTTAGTCTTAGATCTCCATTCGCAGCTACTGGCCTTAATTCATGATAAAGATACAAGAAATTCATCCTGGTGGATCCGAACTGTTTTTAATGGGGGTAATTGATTTGGTGTTTGCCTCTTGCAAATACTGTTTCCCCCTTTATCTTCATTCCCTTGTTCGAGAATGTGGCTGCAAACCCGCGATGTACGTACGGTACGGTAGGCTACGTTGTGAATGCAAAGGAAGAGTAGCGCAAATCATCCACTACTTATTTTGGAAAAAGAACTTCTCTGGACTATGCGGTTATACATCTTTAGCCCATAATAATTTGCCAGAGGTTTGTTTCTCATAATGCCCCATTTTTCATGTTTATCCCACTACTCCACCACAATGATCCCAGTGAGTTCCGCGCCTGATCTTTCCTCAAATTTTTTTCCGCAACAGATACAGGACATCGGCGGCTTTTTGTGTCATGAAAAGCCCTGAATTGAATTGTTTGACTCTCACTCCGTAGGCTAAGGGTGGCCTCTCTTAACGAAGGACTGGGTGTCTGTCAATTACACGATGTCGACAGCGATCCCGAAGAAACAATTCAAGTCGCAGTCTGTCAACAACCTCTTCAGACAGCAAGATGTCGCTTCTACATCCGACACAACCAAAGTTCGC
The DNA here is from genome assembly GCA_030585085.1 of Petasospora xishuangbannaensis. Taxonomy (NCBI): domain Eukaryota; kingdom Fungi; phylum Ascomycota; class Saccharomycetes; order Phaffomycetales; family Wickerhamomycetaceae; genus Petasospora; species Petasospora xishuangbannaensis. The sequence goes on from JAJMBV010000100.1 coordinate 13,909, forward strand.
AAATCCAGGTCACCAACACCCACTACAACAAAGGTCAAACTTGTATCGAGACGTAAGGTATTGCCTAAGAAACCTTCTCCAACTCCACCAACTCCTTCCACTTCTACTGCAGCTACAAGAAGCTCTTCGCTAACAGGCGAAGCCCTATCATTATCAACGACCGACTGCACGGAACAGAATGTATCACCCGTATCGTCTACACCAGTTTCCATCAGCTCACCCATTGATGAGGAGACACGGCAGCTCCATGAAGGCCTTAAGGCGTCTATAATTGCCGAAGCACAGCGTCCTCACCAAAGTACTCCTTCATCTTCATCGTTATCTACGCCGTCGCTGCCTCTTCAACAACCCCATGTTAACTTCGGTCAACAGAGCCAGAATCAGAGCCTCGAAACCGAGGATGAATGGTCTGATATCCAATCGCAGATATCCTCACATACAAATTCTCCACTTCTGGCACCAAAGTCTGTTGGACTCTCGCAGAACGAACGCCTTAGTACCTACTCTCCGGGAACGACAAGACCGTGGTCCTCTCCAAACTCCAAAATCTCCAGTTTTAGACGAAATGTAGCTGCACCTATGATCCATTCTCTCAGTCAATCACCTTTATCCAAACCGGTTGATCCTTCTTGTTTTACGGACCCAACTATTAACAGAACATCTGTGGGCTTCTTTGCAGACCGTCTACCAAGTCGTCTTTCAGAGTCAAGGTCCAATACCATGATTGTTGGTAGGGTTGAAGAGGAAAGTCATTGGAAATCAGCTACAATTTGGAACACAGAAGAAAGAAATTTATCTACAAAAAGTGACTCTGCCACTGTTTCCGGACCGTGGTCTTCCTTCGATATTGAAAGTTTGAGTCTAGACGATCCCTTCAAAATTCAATCATCTCATATGGCTCCTCCATACGAAGGCCCTCAAAGAAACAACAGTCATTCACATACACAGAGCAGAAGTGGGTCAAGAACTTCTCGATTTTTTCCATCACCAGTTGTTGAACAGAATCCATCTTTTGACCATTTTCCCCGACAGTATGCTTTGGTTGATAGATCGTCACAGGCTCTCCATGTGACACCACCACAGTTTAATCTCTTTCGGCATCAACCAACCCAACTTCCATTTCCTCCATCTAATAGTATTGGTCTCCAAGACAGGAATTTGCCTCAGGGTCCCCCCACATCGATGCCAATGGAACTATCAGAATCCAAGCGACTGACGCTAACGCTGCAAACACTTGAAAACTCTTCTCAGAAAATGGATCACGAAGTCTACCCAGAATCTTTTAAGGACGACCCTGCGAATGTTCAGGTGTACCTCCCGGTATCAGGTCACTCTGAGCCGTATTCTCTACCCTATAGTCGTAGGTCGATATCTTATGAACAACAGGCATATCCCGAAGGTTTTTCTTCCACATTCTACAAAAGAGGGAGTAACAATTTTATGTTCATTCGTGAATTACAGCCAAAACTTGTTACATCTAAGAACAAAGGCACTGTTGAAGTGCGAGTATCTTTCCCATCTACTACTGTACAGGATGAAGAGGACGACGATGCTATGATAAAAATGAGATGTCATATTGTCAATGTTGATGTCAAAGAGTTGGAGGGACGCATTTCGGGTGTCAAGGTTGCAAAGGCAGGGTCAAACACAGGGAGATTCCGTGGGTTTTCAAGAGGGAATCGAGGATATGGAAGACGTTGATACTACACTATGCGCGTGGTTTAATTACAGGTTGAATAAATAATACAACAAACAAATTTGCGTAGTACTCCGTAGACGATATCTACACAGTAGGTTATATAGTATAAACAAGTGCGTTCCATTTTTTCTTCACATTTCATGTAAAATCATTATTCATCCTCAATAATTTGAGCAGTTTTCTTCTTCTTCTTCTTATCCTTCTTCTCTGCTTCGGCCGCTTCTGCTTGTGCAGCCTCTTCTTCGGTACGGTTTGGCTTAACAATCAGGTCCTCATCTTCAACGATGACCTCAACGGTTTCAGTATTCTTGATCTGACCCTTAAGGAGATATACGGCCATAGGATTAAGTAACCTCTTCTGGATAAGTCTATTGAGAGGTCTGGCACCGTACAAATTATCATAGCCATGTTCAGTGAGCCAATCCTTGGCATCGCCAGACAAATGAAGGGAAATTCTCTTATCAAGCAGCCTCTCCTGAACTTCCGAAATTCTGATGTCAACTATGCTGCGAAGAACACTTTTAGAGAGTCTGTTGAACACCAATACATCATCGATACGGTTGATGAACTCTGGTGGATAGTTTCTCTTCATGGCTTCAATAACCCGGATCTTAGTAGGTTCTGAAACCTTCCCAGTGTCGTTAGAGATCTCCTTGTCATGCAATAGAATGTCTTGACCAATGTTGGACGTCATTACAATAATTGTGTTTTTGAAGTCAACATGAACACCCTTAGAATCAGTCAACTGGCCTTCATCCAATACCTGCAGCAAAACCTTGCAGACATCAGGATGTGCCTTTTCAAATTCGTCAAAAAGAATCACTGCATACGGTTTTCTTCTAACAGCCTCCGTCAATTGACCACCAGACTCACTCATTACATAACCTGGAGGAGCACCAATGAGCCTTGAGACTGTATGCTTTTCTTGAAACTCAGACATATCAAATCTGATGACATTATTTGAATCATCAAACAAGAACTCAGCCAAGGCTTTGGTCAATTCTGTTTTACCAGTACCAGTAGGACCAAGGAACATGAAGCTTGCGATTGGCCTCTTTTCAGAGGTCAAGCCAGCTCTCTGTAGTCTGACAGCATCGGAAATAGCATGGATGGCGTCATCTTGACCAACCACTCTTTTCTTCAAAGAGTCTTCCATATACAAAAGACGGTCCTTGTCCCCCTTTAACACTGTGTCGATCGGAATACCAGTCATTTTTGAAATAACCTTGGAAATATCATCGGACGTTACAGACTCGTGCAGCAAAGAGCTTTCAGATTTAGAATCTTCCTTCTCTCCAATTGCGACTTTGTTCTCTAGGTCTGGGATCTTAGCATATCTCAATTCAGAAGCCTTAGCATAGTTACCCTCCCTCTGTGCAATCTCGAGATCAAGTTTCGCTTGTTCGAGATCTTTCTTAGCACTCTTTATGGCGTCAATCTCGGCTTTCTCTTGTTCCCAAGCTTCGGTCAGTCTCCATAACTCATTCTCCTTCCTTTTAAGCTCTGCCTCCAACTTCTCACGTCTTTCCACGGAAACAGGGTCTTTCTCCTTCTTCAAAGACTCTAGTTCGATCTGGATGGTCATGACAGATCTGTCGAGAATCTGAATGGAATCTGGCTTTGACTCGTGTTGAAGTCTCAGCACCGCACATGCTTCGTCGACAAGGTCAATGGCCTTGTCAGGTAAGAATCGATCGGTGATGTAACGATTACTCAAAGTGGCAGCTGATACAAGAGCAGAGTCGGTGATTCTGACACCATGGTGAACCTCATAACGCTCTTTCAAACCTCTTAAAATACTGATAGTGTCTTCAACACTTGGCTCATTCAGCAAAATCGGCTGGAATCTTCTCGTCAAAGCAGGATCCTTCTCTATGATCTTGAATTCATCCAATGTAGTTGCAGAGATACATCTCAAGCCTCTGGCAAGCTTTGGCTTCAAGATGTTTGAAGCATCCATGGAGCCATCGGTTTTACCAAGACCAAGAAGCATGTGTACTTCATCGATGAAGACAATGATGTCGCCATTTGCTTGATCAATCTCTTCAAGAACAGATTTCAATCTCTCTTCAAACTCACCTCTGAATTTAGCACCAGCAATCAGAGCACCCAAGTCGAGGGCAACCAATTGCTTTTTCTTCAACGACTCGGGAACCTCGCCCTTAACAATACGTTGGGCAAGCCCATCGATTAACGATGTTTTACCAACACCAGCACGACCAATCAATACAGGATTGTTCTTGGTTCTTCTGGAAAGAATCTGTATCGCACGCTGAATCTCTTGATCGCGTCCAATGACCGGGTCTAGCTTTCCTTCGGCTGCAAGTTTCGTCAGGTTGGTTCCAAATTGCTCTAGTGCTGGTTTCTGTTCCTCCTGCTGGTTTGGGTTCATGTTCATTCTGAAATTCCCAGAACCTTGGCTGGCATATCCTCTTATGAGAGAAGGTGAGTTGTAGAGCATTGTGCTGTGAGTTAAGTCGAGGTTACGAATAACAAATGTAGAAATGGATGGCAAGAGTTGTAGCTGGCCATGGCCAAGCAAACGAGCCCTAGCAAAACCCTTAATAAAAGATCTTGATCTTCTCGCAAGCATTTGTAGATTTGGTGTTTAATTGATCTAATAAATCAATAAGCAACTAAGATGATGGTGGGGCTGTGGAGCTTTTATATCTTGGAGAAGTGTCAAACTCCACAACTTTCTAGAACATCCCGTAAAGTTCTACGGCCTGTACGGAGTGTGGCTCAAACCGGTGTTTATCTACAACCAATATATATTTTTAGTGGGTGTTTCATATCTTTAAAGAATCGTAACATTCGTTTAGAAATCATTAATTCGAGTCGTGAGAGTTCAATCGATCGTGGTCATTAGTCTGGTTATTGGGTCTTGGGGTTGGTCTACCTCTCAGGGTGTCTGGAGTAGGATTCGAGAAACTAACCGGGGTATTTCGGGAGTGAAGAGTAGATGGCGTGTTTCTCAAGTAACGATGATCAATATCGAAACGTGGGTTATCAGCAACAATAGAGATCCCGCTCTCCTGAGATAGGTTGGATGGTCTCCGAGAAAGTTCAGGGCCCAAGCTCTGCAGCGAGATACGCTCAACCTCGGCAGAAGACTTTGCCTCTGCCTCTCGATCTCCACGCCAACCAAACCATTTTCTTGGGTTGAGATATGAGAACAGCCCAACAATATTGAGAGTTTTGAGGATATAGGAGTTTCCATGTTGGTTGTCCGCAGGGTCGATTCCTATAATCTGAGCGAAGTTCTCGTTGGAGATACGTCTTCCAAGAACTGCCTTCTTTTCATATTTCAACTGTAAAGAGCGTATAGTGTGGAGCCATTCCCATGTAACCACAGTAATGCAAAGTTTAGTAAATGACAAGATATAAGTCGACCATGATCTCAGGTCACTTGAGGATATATCGATTGCCAGGAAGACAAAAGGAGTGACAAGCGTAATCAGAGCAAATACTGCAAGAGCCATTGCCTTTCGATGGTACGCAAATCGCTTCTTTCTCCAGCTATAGAGAAGAACCTGGGCATCAAATAGTGCCACCATCAAATATTCCAAGATGAAATGTACTATTTTGATACCCAAGAAATGGGGATTTTCGTCTTTCGTTCTGTAAAGGAAACCATGTGCAACGGAAAACGAAAACGAAAACAAAGAGAGCGATAGACCACATAGCAGGATGAGTTTCCGTGACGAGTACTTGTTGATTTGAATAGCTAGATCAATCCACGAAATCCAAATCAAAAGTGTGGTGACGCATCGTACCATTATGACGTCTGTGGTGTATGTCAAATAGTACAAGATGTTTGTTGAGTCGGCAAAGTTTCTGGAAAGTTGGTGGTGGAGAATCTGGGTCAACTTAGCAAGTATTGATGTATGTCCTCCACAGAAAAATAAGCTTGTAAGGATGAGGGAGTTCGGTATCGAGTTCGCTGATAGCAGTAATAGTAGCAGAAACATCCATGCTGTAGTGACAATGCCACATAAAACAAAAGCAATGGTGATAACACCCCCGACAAATGGCTCCTTATGCAAGAACAGTTGTTCCATGTTAGAATGGGACATCGATACGTTCTTTATCAGTGCTTCAACATCCAGAGTATATGAACTGCTTATATTCGTCAAGTAGTACGCAGGGAAACTGAGAGTGTAGTTTGATGATGAACCATTGTCGAGAAGACCGGCTGTGAGTTGGTAGACATCGAACTCGCCGTTCAGTGCGGGAATCGCCATCCTCAAAACATCCAAAAGACTCGTGGAATTTGAATCCATACCATATGCAACGTCAAGGAAATGTCTAGTTGAGACAGCATTCATCCTAGAGTGTTAATGATCTTGCTTGTGGGTGAAGGTCTTAGGTGGCCCTCAGAAAGTTTCGCGGTTTATCACGTGATCGCTACAAGCCCCATTTTGGTCTCTAATATATATATTTTAATTAGTGTAGATTTATATAAGATTTACGAATCTCTTTATGTTCAAACCGTATGGACAATAAATAATGGCATTTGGTTAATCTTTCCTGGTTTATTTACTCGTTTCTCCGCCTGATATGAACTTGTCAGTCCATTTGATATCATCTTTCAAGAGGTTTGGCTTCTTCGTTTGCACATGTTTCATCCATATCATCTCAGCTGGATCCTGGTCTGGTTCAACCCATTCAAAGTTCTCTCCACCTGACAACCAATATTCTTCCATGGCAAGATCAGTTTCAGGGCGCAAAGGTTGCAAGTCCCGCTTCTCGAGCTCCGCGTTAAGCTCTGCGCTCACAAACCCATTATTGTTAGATAGGGCAATATCAGCTTCAGCAATTTTGGAAAACATTAAGATCTCATCAGAATGAACAATCCTATAACTACCCAAGATCTCCGGTTGCCATTGAATATTGCTTACGCTACCAATACGTTTCCCGCCAAAGGCCATATATGCATAGAATGATGTAGTACCCAGGTAACTGAGAACCATTCCATAGGCACCGACAGAAGGACTGAACTCTAATAGTCTCAATATAAGGTCAAAACAACCAATGCCACCAACTATGCCGAGGAACGACTTGAATAGCGTGTTGTTTCTCTTATTCTGCATGAGATCCAAGTACGGTGGGGAAGCAGTAGTGAGATCAACAATCTTAACAGCGTTATGGATATCTGCCTCCCATAAGGAATGGCGAAGCGCAATCATGGCAATATCCAACGAGATGGCCTTGTGGGGGTCTCGTTGTTGAAAACCTTTTAGGAGAGGAACCAGCATGGAAGAAGGTGGTCCAAGGAGAAGGATTTGTCGGAAGGTTTCTTGAGACAAAATGCGAGGTTCCACAACAAGAGTTCGGGACAATCCTTCAAGGGAAGAGTTATCTTTGATGGATGCTTTATTATTTGCGTACTGGAATATGTCTTTGAAAGCATTGAGATAGCTTGGCTCGTCATTATAGACGTCTTGTTGGAGTCTCAAGTTGATCGAGGACTCTAGGCTCTGCAAGGAATTGAATTGTCTCCTGCACATCGGCAACGAGCTGAAGCTTCGCAGAGCCCTCTTCGTAGAAAAATGTATGTTCATTTCTGTTTATATCTGCGTTCAGTTGTTTTGATGTTATTTTATTGTTCGTGTTAATGTTTCCGGTTCTTTCCACAGTAACCAACGAAATGGTCGTTCTTCTCCGAGTAGAATTGCAAAGTGTGCACTGTGCGAATTGAACCGGCGCCTTCCTCTTGAAGAGCTATTAAAAAATAATAGACGAGGTCCAGACGAGATTCGAACTCGTGACATTCTGTGAGTGAAACAGACGTGATAACCACTACACCACTAGACCACAATCCGATAGTTGTGAGAAATGAGTTATTGAAAAGCTTGTAAGAATTAGGTAATTCATTACCTAAGAGGAAAACCATCAGCTTATGGAAAAGGGGAAGGAATGAGAATGAACCACTCAGTAAGAAGGAATGAGAATGAACCACTCAGT
>JAJMBV010000101.1:0-21231 GCA_030585085.1 Petasospora xishuangbannaensis
AAGAGAAAAACGATGACACCATTGAAAGACACGCCTGTCATGTGGAGTGGAGTAGTGATGAAGGTGAAGTTTAACTTGGGGAATTTGATTAACAACTAAAGTATGAGTCTATAATTCAACCTCTCTTAAAGGGGTGCTGATCATTAATTGTCCAATATCATCTATAATGATTCGAGTTTCTTTTGTTAACCTTGTTACATGAGTAGGTCTATCTTGCGCCGAGGAGAACCTGTATAACATAGTCAGGCTACAAGGGATCTACCATTTAAACAAAAAATCCATCATTAACATCTTGGAGAGAAAAATATGAAGAGAACATACCTAATAGGTGTGTTGCTCCTTAACTTTACCTGTGGTTTCCTGGTTGGGAGGTTCTTTCTCACCAAGGGCTTTATTTTCATCTAATCTGCCTAAAAACACCTGGACACCTATTTGGCTCTACGCACAGGAGTCTCTATTAAATCCTTATATATAGAAAAGTATTTTAGAGAATTACAAGGTGATTAATTGTTATATTAGTTATCAGGTATTAGGTTTTGTGTATGTTTACACCCAAAGTTTCTTTTTTGGTTTTCGTGTAAGTTGTTTTGAGAATGTGTTTTCTATTTTTCTATTTTTAAGAAAGCCACTTAGCCATTGTAGTATTAAACTACAATCTTCAATAATAGCACCTCAATAATACTAAAAATTCCCGTTAATTATAACTCCATTTATTGTAAAATGAAACAGCATTTCCATTCAATTAGCAATAATTTCTACAGATTTTTTGCGATTATCTTATCTCTCTTAATCTTGTCCCACGCCATGGTTGTCCCATCATACTTCAATCGTTGAAATAATACTTCAATCGTTGAAATAAGCTAACTATGACCAATCACATATAAAGTATAGACTTACATTCATTGAGTTAATTAGAGAAATCACACCATAGTCCTAGGTATTTGTTCTAAATAATATGAAGCCCAAAACCCGACACCCGGACACACACCCGGACATACGTCATCATATTCGATAAACCTAAACACCATCAATACACCTGGACACCCACATCTTTTGTCTTTTGACTCGTCAAGCCTTTCCTATTCAATCCGTTTCCTCACCTAACCACTCAACAATAGCATCAGAACCGACAACCTTCATAAAGAAAGGTATAACATGACAAGACAGAGACACCTTCTTGTTACGCTGAAAGTACCAAGCGAGCTCCTTCGCTCACTGCCTGACCAGGCAGCACCAAAAGATGTGCCGGTTTCGGGTACTACAACGCCAAAGCCTAAGGCAATGAGGAAGAAAGTGCTATCAGCTGGAACAGCATCACCGACACCCGAGTCTCCCAAGACTCTAGAGGGAACGCCTATTCCAACGGGAAAGACTTCGCTCAATAAGGTTGTCAATGCTGAGGACTTTAAGCTGGATAAGAGCGGCAAGCCAGTGAGGAAGTGGGTTAAGAAACGTGTCGATATCCAAAGCTTCACAGGGTACTTTATGCAGTTTGCAAGCTGGTCAGGTGGACCCAGAGAAGTCAAGACGGAGGAAACAGCGGACGGAAACAGCTCTTTGAAGATCCCGGCTAAGTTGAACAATAAGAACCTGAATGTTGGCGACGATGCTGATAGTAACCTAGATTCAAGAGAGCAGAGTCCCGCATTGGATGACATGGCTTCTAGCGTGGTGAGTACACCAGACGTTAGCACTGTTTCAACGCCTTTGCCATAAATATATAATACTTTTTAAAACTGCTTCAAAAAGAAGAAGCTACACCAAACTCGTAGATTATGAAGCCATGTATATTAGAAAAGAGGAGGTTCTCTTTTTTTTAAGGAATCCCAAAGGTAAATTGAAGCTTGTTTTACAACAAGAATACACACATCACACCAAGGAGAGAACCAAAGAGTGTAGATATGTCAACTGGTACAGATGGGACAGCTGCACCTTTTGAAGAAGACGAGGAGGAAGAAGAGGAAGCAGTTGCTGCTGACAATGACGAGCTAGACGAGGTATCAGACTCATGATCAGGAGTACCAGCTTTGCCCTTGGTAGATGTAGTATAATTACGCGAATAGAACTCTTCACCAACTGTACCTTCGTAGAGAGAACCATCCCAGCAGTATTCTTGGAAGCAAGACTTACATTCTTCGGACTGAGTCTCGTTGTTTCTTTCTTGAGAGCGGCGAATAATAGCACAAGAGACACACAATGGCCATTTATCATCAATGGTCAAGTTATATCTACTAGCGGCTTCAAAGCCGTTCTTAATGACAGAATTACGTTGTTTAGTTTCGTAGGACATTTTGAACGTCGATGTGTTGGACCAGTAATCGTACGCAACGTTCGGTATGTAGACAACCAAAGGTGGAATAGTGTACAAGTCAGTCATGTTGGAAGCATCACAACCGAAGAAAGTTGGCTTACTGGTCAAATTATTGTAGACAAAAGTCTTATCATCTGGAACGTATGGGAAGGATGTTCTGTTGGATTGAGTGCCAAACTGTCGTTCATATGTGGCTATAAGAGAAGCACCATCAGGGAAGTTGTCATCCGTGTCAGCACTGTTGTCAAAGGCAAAGATAATATCGAGATTTCTTTCAGGCTGCAGCAGTGGAGCAAGAGGAACGTTTTGTAAGTCTTCACCACCATCAACCAGGTAGAGGTATTCGGACTCGGCAATGGTCTGAACCTCAGCATATGGTGTGTTGAGGAAAGGATTTGGCCCGTAGATAGCAACGTCATCATATGACTCACTTAAATCGTTGAGGAAGTGCTCAATCAGCTTGTAGAGGACACCTGAGAGACCTGTCGTATTCAACTGAAGCAAGAACTGGTTGAACAGCGAAGAAGATGTACCGAGAACAAAACCAGCATTGTCGAATCCCCCAATACATGAGTTACCAGTTGGGACACCATTGTCGACATCGGAGCCTATGTACTTTAAGTCTGTGAATGCGTAGAGTGATGGGTCCCAAGAACCAAGTTCGAATGGGTTGAACTCAAACACTGTCGAGTTCAAATTGACAATCTGTGTATCCGGCGATCTCCCGTCAGCGACAGAGAAAGGGAAAGGCATTGAAGCGTTTTTGAAGACTTCAAAGTCCCTGATGGAGGAGAAAGTGAGACCGTCTGCACCATCATCCGCCTTACCAAAGAACTGGTATGACAGAGCTCTTCCCCAGATATCGGTTATCGAGGTGTTGAAGCCAGCATCCTGTTTCTCCTCAATTGCATCGTCGATGTCATCCCAACGACCCAGCGTGGAGAAGATGTTCCATCCACCAGAGCTGAAGATACTATCTTCGAGATCCCAAATGTCGTCTCCTGCCATGATCTCCTCAACGGTTGTCCAATTATTCAGCACCAAAGTCCCTGTAAGCCAGTTTCCACCCGAAAGACCCGCCATGTACGTCGTCGCCTGCAATAACCCTCCCAATCCGTGTTCTGTAGCACCAGAAACACGCTCATCAAGTGCTGCCAACTGTCCTGCACCGTTTAGCATCGCACGATACCCTCCTCCAGAGAAGGCAATTCCGATGTTGATAGACCGATCCAGCTTGGAGATGTTGTAATCGAGTCCTGCACGGCTCAGGAAGTCTTCAAGGTATACGTCTGTGATGGCATGGCGTTTCTCGAGCCATGCGGCCTCGTCGTCCGAGATGTTGGTAGCTGGTCTTACCAATGACGAAACGTCTGGACAGGTGACATTGCCTGGAGCATACCCTCCAGTGGGCGAGTATGCCTGCGCAGATGTTCCTAGAAGGGCCAATGGCACTAACAAGTTCATCACGACCATTGTTGTGAGAGTCTTTGGGGTCTTTTACAACTGCCTCACTCCTACCGGCCGGTTCTTCTTTCCACACTTAAAAGGGTTCTTTCCCTGTCATATTTATAGAAACACAGCCCCTTTTAATTATTTCTTCCGAGGACCGGCATTGATTGATGTTGCACCCGAACCAAGTGGTGCGGTGCGTATTTCAGCCTGTGTGCGCGCATCGCCTAAAAGCGAGGAAGTTCCGAGGTGGTGGGGGTCTGATGTCTGGGTGTTTCCAGTATGGTGGTGCCTGGACGAAGGAGATACAATTGTAGTATTTGGAAGTATTATGAAGCTTCTAGAAAAGCTCTCAATTCATTGGAGACAAGCCACTACCCCAGAGGCTTGTGGAACGCGTCTGTAGAGGGATAGGGCCGCTGCGATGCATAGTGATGGGTGTTCCGGTTCATCTGCAGTGCAGGCGTGCCGCCGATCCTTTCGGGCATACTCAGGGAACAAACATTTGTGTAGGTACCGTAGTGGTGTCGCAGTGGGAATGTGTGAATGGTTTATCTGTCTAGTGCCCTGTAAAATGGTTATAAATAATAGAGATACTGCGAAATAATCTGAGTGGCACGTTGGAAAACCAAGCTTCAACCGAATAACCATACTCTGCCTGTCCCCCCAAACCCGAATTCCCACTGCGTCATTGCAGGGCTGAACGATCCCCTCGGGTAGGGGAACTGGAAGAGAAGTGTTTGTGGGTGCACGTGTTGTCGTTGCAGATATCTTGCGATTAAAACCGGCCAATGAAACTGACATACAATTATATAGACTTCATACACGAATGTCCTTTGCATGAAGGAAATCTTTAATCACAACAGTCCCCGTACCTGCACATTAGCTACGCCAACCTTTTACGGCAATAAACCCAACGGCTTGGTCTGCTCCTTTCTGCTTCCATGCTTCTCCCCCGTTTCTAAGCCCATTACTGAAAGATTGGTCGCTTTTGTCCTGGGAACCGGAAAACTAATAGAAAAGCGTTCACAGTACAACCAGCATTGACATCAACGCTTTACTATAACATTCCAGCACTGTAAGAATAACAAAAGATTAGTTTACAAAGAGAATAAGATAAATAAAAGACATAAAAGACAAAAAAAGAGAAACATTCCACTTGGATAACAGAGGCCTGGTATGTCTTCAAAACATAAGAAACCCGACCACAAACAACAACCGTAGACAAACCCAAAATAATATTCCACTAATACCAAACAAAAAGAAGCCACTCAACTAATTATTCAATCCCAATTATCCATAACAGCCGCATATCTAACCTATCCAAAAACAAGTACTGGAAAATAAAGAAAAAAAAGACAAGAAAAAAAAGAACTAACAAAACCGTCAATCGCAGTCAAACAACGTATTGTTCAAAAGGCCACAGTTATGGAAAACCTCATACAATTTAGAAGCTTTGTTAACATCAATCTTACTCGCTTTCTGTGCATCAGTCTTCTTGAACGTAGCACCCAAGTAGGTTTTGCGCGCCTTCTCAGCAAAGAGACGTTTTTTGCTGTCGAGGTATTGCTGTGGAGTTAACTTGAAAGCAGACACAAGAATTACTTCACATTCAGGAACTTCGTCCAGATGCGCCGGATCCTTCAGTGCATTATCCAGGGAAAGCCCCAGGCGTTTCACTTGCTTCTCAAGCTGACTCCGCGTAAGGTGGCCCATCGAAGGAGTAAAGTCCGGAAGCGAATTAATATCAGCATCGTGAATAAATTGAACACTACACGCTCCCAAAAAGTGCTTCTTGGAAACACCAGCAAAGGAGCGTGGGGTCTGCTCTTCACTATTAGTGGTGGCTTGCGGTTCAATAGGTGCCCTGGATCTTGTAGCATAGCCACTACTAACGGTATGGATGTAGTTTCCAATCACAGGTTCAGTAGATGCGGTGTTATCCTCGTCAGACACATAAGACGGAGCTGTACGTCTCTTCGCTGCGGTGGTATGCCCGTTAGGCTTTGATAAATAGCTCCTTTTTCCGGGAAGGATCGCTTTAGAAACACGGTGACCATAGGAAGCCAAAAAGGACACAACGTCACTTTTAATGTAGCCGTTACGAAACGATTTGACTACTAGCCAGTTTCTGTTGGTAGTAGGACTCGCTGTGGTAACGGAAACACCCTCATCTCCTGACATTGGAATGAATTTGATACCGTTGCCAGAAGCTTGAGACGAATGCAGCTTGTAGCTTTTCCTCTTCTTGAGAGGTGACTTTATGCCCATTGGATAGTATTCTAACGAATCGGCGTGTCTTATTTTGTAAACTGAGCTCCTCTACGTTTAGCACCCCTGTGACTTCCAGGTGTATCAGGATGTGGAAATCTGGAGTGGTCGATCTTCACAACTGTGCCTCTACTCTTTCGTCCAGTAACAGAGACACACGACTTGCTGCCTTAACCGTTTCCTCTCTGAGAAGTTTTCTTGGGTAATCTTACTATCTTAGCGCTGTGGTCTTACTAAGTGAGCTTTAAGCTCTTCGTTCTGTGGTTTGTTGTTTTCGTTGTTGTGTAAACAAACAGAAAATAGAAAAAAAAAGATGCGCGTCGCGCGTCAGCTGCCTGATAAGCGATAAGGCCTGCGATGACATATTTTTTATGCCACTTTAAACAGGGGCAGACCAAAAGAGCAGCGCAGTCTACGCAAAAAACAAGACTAGAGAAAATGCGGACAGACCACTGTCCAAAGTTAGATGCTCTTAAGAGTCCTTAAGTTTAGTGATATAAGATGCAGTAGGGAGAAAAAGAGAGCACAGCGACAACAGTGAAAAAGCATGCATGAATAAGAAGAAACATGAAACACGTGATACCAACACCTCACTTGGGAGAGTAGATCCTAAGGGTATTCAGATACCAAAATCACCACGGGTCAAGGCATCACGCATATTTCTTTTGTCAAGTTTACCGACTGGCCTGTGGTGGAGTTTGGTCATACCCACACTACCAGGAATCGACTGTAATGCTAGATCACTAGGGGTTGCTCTTGAGCCATTAGAGGCAGGTAATGGTGGATAAAGACCCTGGGGTTGCTGTGGCTGTTGTGGTTGCTGTGGCTGTTGTGGTTGCTGTGGTTGTTGTGGTTGCTGTGGTTGGGTAGGAGGTGGGTACCACCCCTGAGGAGGATATCCCTGGGGAGGATAGCTTTGAGGGGGATAGCCCTGTGGAGGATAGTTTTGAGGAGGATACCCCTGTGGTGGATACCCCTGTGGAGGATAGCCTTGTGGAGGATAGCCTTGCGGAGGATAGTTTTGAGGTGGGTAGCCTTGTGGAGGATAACTCTGAGGAGGATAACCCTGCGGAGGATAACCCTGTGGCGGATATCCTTGAGGCTGCGATGGGTATTGGTTATTCGACTGTTGACCCTGTGGAGGATATCCATTCTGATAACCAACATTCTGTGGAGATCTACTTCTGTCGCTATGAGGCACAGAACCTGGTCTTAAGGAGGAATGGTTACTGTTACCGCCATTATAATCCGCTCTTGCGCCATTTGGTGATTTTTGTCTTGAGACCCCTTGAGGAACTTGTAAAGTTGAACCACCATTACTTGCACGTTGTGGATATGAGTGGTTGACACCATTAGGTGCGTTTTGGTTACCTTGACCATTCTGTGGAGCGTGTGGCGCATGATACGTATTTTGCTGAGGATGGGGAGACTGGTCTCGGGACTCACTACCATTTGGTGAAATTCTGCGCTGGTCAGTACGAGGAGGGGCAAATGCGTAATTTGATGCAGTATTATGAGGATGGGAACCACCTTGAGGAGGTGGACCAGGCTGAGAAGTCATTACCTCATTTGGATTAGATGAAGGTTGTGGACTCTTTCTCACTGCTTTAACTGCAGATCTTGAAGTAGACTCGTTTGTTGATGAATGAGAAGGATCAATCTTCTCTTCAGGTGGATGCTGCGTCTTCTGCGTTGAATAATTTATACGCTTAGGATTATAATAAGCTTGAACTTGTGGGTTGAAAGGTACACTCTTCTGCGGCACTATTTCTTCGGATTTGCGAGGAAGAGTTTGTGAAACAGAATCATCAACTGGAGGTGACTGTTTTGAAGTCATGGAAGTATCCTGGGTCGCAAGAGTGTCCATGCTCTCATCCATAATCTGATCCTGAGAAGTGTCAATCGCGTCCGTCTCAGTGAATCTCTCCGGTGAGAGGGACAGCCTCTTAGTAGGTGGGCTCTTTAAGGCGGGAGCTGGAATCTCGGAGAGACCAGAATCTGGAATATACTTAGCGTCACTTACGGAAAAGGCCACTGAAGCACCTAACGCAACAGTATGATTCTCTTCCTGTTTGCTGTTTCCGTCCTTGAGAGAAACAAACTTTTGCCCTGCTGCGTAAGATCCAGCGACACCATCAGAAAATCTGTTAGCTGAAGTCTTCTGGTTCTCTATAGGCGGCTGATTTGTATTCATCTCACTTGCATTGTAGTATGGTGTTTCCCCTCTCTCTACACTGTAATAGCTTTCATGTGGGCTCGAAGTGGGAGAGTTTCTCGGCTCATTGCCGACCATAGCTATAGGAGCAGGCAAATATTGTTGGACCTCTTGAGGTAGATGTTTCGGACGCGGGACTTGTACTTGTGGAATATCTTGACTTGTCCTGAACACATTTGATTCGCTAGGGAAGACAGCACCAGGAATGTTTGGCTTGCGATCAGTTCCTCTCTCCAATAACGTTGGTATGGCCTGTGTTGTTGGAGTAGGACCATATACACTAGATCCTGTAGCAGATAAGGTCTCGTGATCAACAACAGGTGTTGGTGATTTGTGACGAGGGATTTCGACCTGAAGAGTTGGTGGAAAGGATGAAGTGGCACCTCTAGATCCCCCCTGAGGATTTTTACTTTCATTTGCCGTCTCAAAATGATTCTGTGGTGGTCCTCGGTATTGGTTTTGTTGCTGCTGTGCATCTTTAGGAATCGGAAGTTCCTTATTATATTGAACTGGCCGAGCAGGTTTCTCAGAATAAGTACGATGATGTTGTGGCGGCTCTACATCCCACATTGGACGCCTGCTATCTAAATTCTCGACTTGTTCCGCAGATTGTTGATCAATCAATTCCCCTTGGGAGTATAATAATTGGCTTGGGGGCTCGGAACGCTTCCGGAGAGGTTCCTGATATTGATGTTGATCATATCGAGGATCATCTCGGAGCAATTCTTCCTTATATTGACGCTCATATCGTGGATCACTTCTGATCGGTTCTTCCTTATAGTGATGTTCATATCGTGGATCACCTCTCGTCGGTTCTTCCTTATATTGACGCTCATATCGTGGATCACCTCTCATAGATTCTTCCTTATAGTGATGTTCATACCGAGGATCAACTCTGATCGATTCTTCCTTATATTGATGTTCATATCGAGGATCACTTCGCATCGGTTCTTCCCCATATTGATAGTGGACATACCGTGTATCATCTCGGATTGGTTCTTCCTTATATTGACGTTCTTGGGTAGGATTTCCAAAATACGAACGACGACCTTGTGGAAGAGGCACCTCAAAATCCCACATTTGTGGATTGCTAGTCAATTTATTCTCAACCTGACCAACTTGTACAGCCATCTCATCAATCATTGAAGTTAAACTCTCGATAGATCCTTGATAGTCTGGTCTATCATAAGTTGGATGTGGGACATTCAACCGTGGAACAGCGTAAAATCCAGGTTGCTCGGTACCAGATTGAGAAGCCGGATTGAGAGTAACAGGTGGGGGAGCCAATGTTTTCGTTTCTGAGGTCAAGGCCTCGTAAGTTTGGTCAAATGAATGCCGATTATCGTAGAGGTTGTTCGTAGCTGGACCCGGCAACGTTTTGTACCTTTGCTCATCTGAGTGATGTTGTGGATCAAAAGTAGTATACTGATTATCATCGTGGTTGTAATTTGTAGCGGGCTCAGCCGATATATCGACACCTAAGAAACTATCAAGTGGTATACTCAACCTAAACTGGTTTGTTTCAATTTCAGGCAGTGACTCAATATTCTGATATGTGGACTTGCTCACAGGAGCAGGGGGAACTTGCGAATCTGGAAGAGAAGGTAGTGGCTCGTTGTGATTTTGTTTGGCTTTCGAGGGATCTAAGGGAGTGAAATCTGAAGAATCAAACCTTGGAAGAAGGCTAGGCTTATTGTCATCTTCGGATTGAACCAGTAAACTTTTCTCCTTTTTAGATCTTGACTTTTTGGGCTTGGTAGGATCTTCTTCTGGTAATCCATCAAGCAAGGACGTGTAGTTAGGTTGTGTTACTTTTCTGATTTTAGGTTTCTCTGGCAAAGGCGGACGATTATTTCTGAAGTTCGCGTTAGTGCTTTGCTCTTCAACGATGATCCATTTCTTGAATCCATCGAAAACCACTTCCGATATGAAGGATCTTCCAAATAGCTTTTTCTTTGCTACAGTTTCCTCAAATGACATAGTCGAAAGCCAAGACCAAATAAAGTAATCATCCAGTGATACTCTAGAAACAGTGACTTCATCCTCTGGTCCACGGGCCCGAGTCTTGAAAGGGGCGGTGTATTCTGGCCAACCGGGGTTGAGATTGGAATCTTTAGGCTTTTGACACATCACTTCAATGATTCTCCTTGACTCAGATGATAACTTATTCAGGATGTTATCGTCACTCCTACAGAGAGATCTCAAGAGAGCATAGTCTTCCTTCGCTTGGAACTTATCAGGATTGTCAAACTTTAGAACCTTGGGTACTCTGTTGAGCATCTCAACAGGAGACGAAGATATCACATTTGACTTGATCGTAACCAATGGGACATTAACAAGAGTAGCAGAAGAGTAAGTCATGTCTGGAGGTGGGTATGAGTTGCTTGCAATTAGGGCCTGTAATGTTCTTGGGAGTTGGAGCTTAGTGCTATGGTCTTCGGGAAGCATCGATCTTAAGAAGGAGAGCAAAAGATGGAACATGGCGTCAGCCGCGGGAATCCAGTCACGGAGACCATCAACAAAAGTGTTTTCAACTGGATGATCGGATTTGTCTGTAATATCAGGAGGGCCATGGAAAGCCCAAATACCGGTCATTTTAGCGATTTTTCTTCCGCTAAGTTGATTGGTTTTGGAATTAGCAGCAAACGACACAGTGAGATCAAGGAAATCGTACACTATGGAAGCATGTGAAGGGGATGAGAGGCACTGTGGCATGAATTCCAAGAATGCTTTCTTCGGATAGTTGTTGCTTGCCTCGATCTTCCTAAACGAGTCGTACGCATCCCAGCCGATAATGGCATTCATCGGGAGCCGGGACCAGAGGTATTTCAGAGCAGCAACAAGGGTGAACTCGTCGGTGCGTTTGACGGCTTTATCAACGACGGGTTGAGTTGCAGGTGTTGTTCCGTTCGGAATCACAGTTGCGAGGAACTCAGAGAGTTTCTTGCTATCTGTCTTTGGTCTGAATGCTAAAAGGACAAGCGGTACCTTAAGGCCCTTGATCTTGAGTTCGATGGTAATGGAGTGGATCAACCCGCGTACATCTTTCCGGGCAAACTCGTGGGTGAAGATGGTATCATCTGAGAGGATGTGTCCTTGTGGAGTAGGAAGTGGTTTGGTTTCAATCGTGACGGGTTTCTTGGGGCTGGGAGAAAGCTTCTTACCCATGGACTCAAACTGCTGTGAGTGCGACGGAACTGCTGGCAGCTTATGACCGAGTTTGCGCATGGTTATGGTATTGGCTGTCGCTGAGTCTCCCAGTCTCTTTTCTCTGTCTCTTTCCAATTATAATGTGCCTATAACAGCGCTAATAGCGCCTCCTTGGTGATCGACCGACTGTTGTACCTTTCGAGCACAACCTGGCGCGCTAGCAGGAGTTGTTTTCTTAGGCTCTGCTGCCGAGGTCAGCACCAGATCAGAACAGATCAGAACAGATCAGAACCGTGTATAAGCGACGCAGAACCTCGATCCAAAAAGCCTGGCCATCCAACCAGATGTTGCGTTAACGGAGGGATTTCTTGCTTGCCAGCTACGCGGTGCCGAAGGGTTGTTGTTGCTTCGCCTAGTTTTTCTTGTTTTTGTTTTGATGCTTGGCTGTAAGCCGGTTTACGCGTCTGGTGCTCGGGTGTGGAACAGTGGAATTGACAGTTTCGTCATACAATTTGGCGTTCCGAGACGGTTGGAGGGTGGGGGAAACCCAATTGGTGGGGCGTAAATGGAGTTTAAAGCTCGCTAGACCTCCAAAGTGTGTGGTTTTCTACGGTTGATGTACAGAGATCAATACACTCTCTCAGCAATATGTCTTGAAAGGGCTGGGTAAATAGCAGGGTTGTGGGTTATGTGCCCTAGTAGGGCTTGGGGATCGCGCGAAGCCATAGGCGGTGAAAAGATGTCACCAGGCATATGGGAACCACGCCAGTGGCTGGCGTGGTTCTAGACAACGTCCAGGGACAGTATCTGGCTTTTTTGTGGAGCAGGCGAGCTTTGCGTTAGGTGTGCATTTATACTTTGCAGGAGTCACGCGGTTCCGTAGGACGTTTGTTAGAGGTAGTTGGGGTTTGATTAGTATAGAGTCTCAGAGTACCCAACATGCTTCGAACACGAGTCGCCAGGGTCACATCACCGGCGCTCTCTAGACAGATTAGAGGCGCTCTGTGCACCAACATCAGGTACGTGCAGCAGAAGTCGAAGCATGAGTCGCTAGAGGAGAAGTACAGGGCGAAGCTTGAGCAGAAAGCCCGGGAAGTGGGTGCTGGTGGAGTCGACGAGCTGAAGGAGAAGCTTAAGGATACAATTGAGCAGAGACGTAAAGACTTTGCAAAGATCGATCCATTGCAGGAGCTCGAAGAGTATGAGCGGAAACAGGCTGTCGAGGCTCAGCAGCGTGCTCAGAAACATGGTGATAAACTTAGAGACCCAAGAGCACCGGACGTTCCTAAGGAGCCGTTCAAGACCCTCGATGCGTTTGTTGCAGTGGACAAGCTACAGCAACTCAGTACACAGGAGATTGAGTTCCTATGGAGGGCACGGTTCCACAAGAAGGAAGGTGTTCTGATCTCGGTCGTACCCACAGATGTGTTTGATAAGCTTGTGCTCAATGCTCGTGAGAACCCAAAGTTTGTGCTTCCGCTGCCACATCAAGGCGACGGTGTCGAGATGCACTATGTCCAATGGGCATTTGTTGGGCCAAACACTGTGCACTGTATGTTCACAACTCTTCTGGAGTTCAAGACGCATAAGGAGTTTGCTCGCCCACACACTACGATCTCGTTCCACACAGAACTTAGGGAGTCCAAAGGCGTTGTGTTGATGAACGGCACCGTCGAGAAAGACTCGGCTGTTGGCATTGCGGAGTCACAACTGCTCCTGTTGAACCTTCAGCGGTTCTACGGGACTATGGCAGATACTCCAGTATCACAGCGTCGTCTCCAGCTGCTGAAAGACTTTACCTCTGGTTCGTCAAACTTCAGTGTAGAGAAACTAATTGAAGAAGCAGAGTCGCTGGAGAATTGATTAACAGAGAACTGATTAATACTCGAGCTAACCTAGGACTTCCAACATCCATTCCGTATATCCTTTATATTCCATATACCTTAAACTTTCTACACTTGTAAATAAAGGAGCTGATTGGTTTATAAACGACAATTGATGGAATTAAATGTCTTTTCTATATAGTGATGACATCTCTTCGGTGATTGCGCGCCTCGGAAAGGCCTGCCTCTTGAAGGGCCTCGTGGAAAAAACGTTGGCCAGCAATCTTCACATGGAGGAAGAACTGGCCATTTAGAACAAGAATCGGTACTTTATTAAGACACAAGACCGATGTCAGGAATAACTGTTGCGTTCCTTGGACCTGAGGGAACATATACTCATCAGGTAAGCTTTTTTCCATACGGAGTGGTATCTTCTAGTGGTTAACTAACACCATTTGCAGGCAGCATTACAAGAGTTCGGCAAAGATGCAACATTAATAGCTCAAAAGAGTATTAAAGATTGTTTTTCCAGTGTTGAGAATGGGGACGTGGCATATTCGGTTGTTCCATTCGAGAATTCTACTAATGGCCAGGTGTCTCTCACCTACGATCTTCTAAGGGACTGGGTTGTTCTTGACCCGCTTCATCAGATCACCGTTGCGTACGAGCAGTTTGTTGCTATCCACCATTGTGTGCTATCGCATGCCAAGGACATTTCTCATGTGAAGAAGGTATATACACATCCCCAGGCTTGGGGACAGGTTACAAACTGGCTTCAAGAGCATTCGAATCTTGAGAAAATCGACTCAAGCTCCACTTCCAAGGCTGCGGAGATAGCCTCTCACGAAGGGCAAGAGTGTGCTGCTATTGCCAGTGAGTATGCTGCGACCTTTCACAACATACCGATCCTGTATAGGAACATTGAGAACATTGGGGATAATACAACGAGATTCCTTGTGCTGACATCTAAGAAAAACATGGACACAATGAAGAAGTGCCGTGAGGGGCTGCCCTCAAAGTTCGTCACCTTGGTGGGCTTCACAGTTGAGCATGACGACCCTGGTGCCCTAGCAAAGGCGCTCGGAATACTAACAGAACATGGAATCTCCATGACAAGCATCACATCACGGCCATCTACGACTCTTCCATGGCATTATGTCTTCTTCATTGAGTTCTGGATTGATTCCGAGAAGGACTGTCTCGAGACTGTTATGGAAGAGTTTGGAGCAAGATGCTTGACTTCGCTCGTCTTAGGAACGTTCCCTAGATCCAAAAGATACTACGGCGAGCTTGATAAATCCAGTAGCAGATAATAGATACTGGGAAAGAAAGAAAAAACCGCAAGAGACATATATTCAAAAGGGTAGGATAAGATCGTAGAGTTGAATGGCGTCCAAACGTATCATACGCCAGTGGCAAGCCCCACAGGGTTTTGAAATGAAAGGAGAAAGAAAAAAAAGAACGAGAGTCATAGCGGGGGAAATGACATGAAGGAAAAGAAAATCGTTACGAGAAGTTGAGGACCCGGTGTGCGAGTGTGTTGGATGTTGTTTCGGGATAGGTGAGTTGAGAGTAGTAGTAGTATTGGAAATAGAAGAGGAAGAACAAACAATAGTAGTGAAAGCAGTAAACATGACAGTAATAGCAGTGAAAGTATTAGTCGTAGCAGTTGCAGTAGAATGAGAATGTCTTATTGTATAGCCGTCCTTGTGAGAGCCAACAGACCCACACCACTCTTACTTCCCGTACTTCTGATAGCTCCACTCTCTGTTGTCCAGAGGACACACATTACGAGTCTTGAGCCATCTGGCGATACAGTGCATGTGGAATGCATGGTTGCACTCACCCCAAGCTGCCATACATTCTTGTTCCTCAGCTGTCATGGAGTTTGGCTGGCACTCAATACATGGCTCCATCAAGTGGTTTCTGCAAATGGCACAGGTATCAACAACAATGTCCCATGACCAGAACGCTACAGCGGTCCATTTTCTCACCTCGAACTTCTTTTTACCGTCCTTCTTCGGCTTGTCAGTTTGCTCGATACTAGCCTGTGCTGTGTATGATTAGGGTGTTAGTATAACGAGGGCTTTAGCGTGGTTGAGAGATTACCGTCACTGGCCACCCAAAGGGCTACCAAAACAGGTCATAGAGAGATCAAAGAAACATTGAGAAACTCACAAGGTACATCAACATCCATCGGCTCACTCATAGCTCCTCCTTATGTTGTCCTCGTACTCGCAGCCGTATAAGTCTTGGTTTTGTGAGAGTCGATGAAGATCACTACGGTTATTGCCCTTGATTTTTACGCAGTCGCGGCGCGCGCTTGTTGAAGGGCTTCCAAGTAAGACAATGAGGTTTCGCCTTATGATGATGTAAAAGGAACTACAACTCGTCTACAGATCGTATAGAATAGTTCGTTTCATATGCTCATTAGACATGGGATCCAAGGAACCCGTTTATGTCGGCACTGGCGCCATTTGGAGTGCCGTTAGCATCGATGGAGTCATTCGAGTTCGCACCATCGTCATCGACTGTGTCAGACTTTGGCTCTTTGCCATCGACAAATTGTTCCACCAGCAATTGGACTTTCTTCTCCACTTCCAAACACGTCTTCTCAATTTCCTTGATCTCATTTTTTTTTGTCTCGATCTGATTCTCAAGCAGCAGAATCAGTGACTCGCGCGATTGATGCGGTCTATACTCGTTGAGTAGGTGATGGATGTTGATCAATACTGTGCGTATGTGCTCCACCTTAGTGGGGAACTCGTGAGGTGCAATGCTCATTACACCGACGACTTCGAGGAAGTTCAACAGGAGAGACTTTAGCAGTTTCTTCAGCTCCTCGATCTTGAACTGGGAATCCTCTCCAGGAGGAAGGTTCACATCTTCATAGAGCTGTGGGATCCCCGTATCCTCGAGCTTCGGGATCTTGTCGTTGAAGTTCCATAGACTTCCAAATGACCTGTACGTTTCACCACCGGGTTGACTAGGAGGCACAAGAAATTGGAGGTGCTTGTCTTCCGGAGTAAACTCGAGTTCTGCGTCACTCTTCAAGGTTTGCTCTTCTCTGTACTTCTTGAGCTTTTCGATGTTCTCTGTGGTGAACAGTTTCACATATGGCGGCGGCGGCGGGTACAGCGACGATATCACGCTATCTTCGGCCATTTTCCTTATATTCACCCACCTCTTCAAAAACGAATACACAAGTACAAGAACCACAGGTTACTACGCCTTTCGTGGCACCTTTTTTCCCGCTACTTGGTGGCATCGCCAATTAGTCCCTTAGTCGTCATGATTGAAGAAGATGCGTAATCCGAGGCTGCGATACCACTTCCGAGAAAACACCTGTACACCACGCGAAAAGACACATCCGGAAAGGTTAATGGGCACTGGCAAAGGGATCTTGTTGAAGAGCTGTTTATGTAAGATTACCATTCCTCTTCATTATTGAATTCTACACTGCTATTGGGCTATTCTGTACGTTTAGTCGAATATGGAGATTGGTAGTATATACATGTCTATTTAGTGGGGGCTTTTTGCGTTTCAGATTCCACGCTCTGTATGACTTTAGTGCCTTGATCTGTGACTCTCGGCGTTACGGCCGCCATTTTGTCTAGCTCCTCCAGGCGAGCATTCATTTCCTGGAACTGGTGGTGAATCGTGATCATGTTACCGTTGTGATCTAGCTTCAGGACCTTGGGCTTTGCATCCGCCAGCGGAACATAGTCGTCGAGCCGGACGTTGTACTCCTTAAGCTTCTTCTTCAGGTACTCAATCTCATGCTGAAGTGTCTTGATGTCGTCTTCTACAGCCTCACGTCTCGTGAGCTCTTTCTGTCTCTGTCTGTTGGCCTCATACACAATGATTGCACCCGCAACTGCAAACACAAACGTCTCAGAGAGGAAGTTTGCCCCGTTATCAATGGCCTTTGTGTCATTCAGCGGACGTACTTTGGTTGAGCCTTTCTCGCCGAGCAGTTTCATCCGTAGGGTCACATCAGCCCTGTGGACCGTCTGTGCGAGCGAGATACACATTCGTCTGAACGCATCGTGTTCCTTAGCTTGGGTCTTGATGGCATTCTGTTCAGGGAAATTCCCGGTGTTAGTTCGAAGATCTGGGTGGCACTGCATCTTGCTTTACCGCCAAAGACTTACCGCTATCGGCTTGGAGATCTGTCGAATGAACAGCGACCCAAGCTTCAGGCCAAGACCACTCATCCCTTTCCGTACAGTTCTGTTGCTTGAACCCCGTGAACTGTTCTTGGAATTCCTAGCTTCCCGGTATCTCTGCCTTTTCTGCCTTTGCCTTCCTCGTCTTTGATGGGAAATGCCTGGCCTCGGGGAAACACCGCTAGAGTGCTCACACCGGAATTCGCGGCTTCCCCTTCTATCAACTCTTAGTCGTTGTGGACCAGCTTGAAGCTCCTGTGGAACTCTGGAGGAATTAATAGTGGAGTTAGACACTTTTACAACGTGGAAAATATGTTTACGCTTTCACACACTGCCCAGTTTGTGATCTACTTCATTGTAAGTTTTCCTTTTTTATTTCATTCTTCTCTTGCTAAGTGCTGTTTGGTGGCTAGGGGCGTAGAAGCCGATTCACGGGTGTTTTCCGGCATTTGGTGCCACGTCGATGGAGAGAGGCATGGAGCAGGAAAGATGCGGAGAGCAAGAGAAAGTGCATGTAGACGAGAAACATACAGACAGGACGGTACTAACTATATATTTTCCAGGTTAGCAATGTCCTTGCGGCAATGACAATATACCCAATTCTTCAACAGAGCCCCACTTTCTACGCTGCTGGAGTTCAACTCTCAGAGGGTGTCAGTACGCTTGTGTTTGCCAATTGGTTCATAGCAATAGCGGTTGTCGTCGGCAAATTCTTGCAAGCTGTTCTCTTTGGTGAACTGCGGCTCATTGAGATCGAACACATATATGAGAGATCCAGATTCACAGTTCTCAACAGTCTGTTTGCTCTCAGCATGTTCAGCAATGACTTCTTACTGGTCCCAGGGTTCTTGACACTTGTGCTTCTCTTTGTCAAAGTGTTTCATTGGATCCTCGAGGACAGATATGAGGTCATTTTCCAGCATGCCACAAGACCAGGAGATATCATACTATCTCGCAACACACTGACGTTGTTCACATTGCTCTACGTTGACTTCAGTATGACTTATTCTTGTGCCGAGTACACATTTGGGAACAACCCAGACGTTTATTTCGCTTTCGGATTTGAGTTTGCAATACTATTCCTGGAGTTGTTGGCTCAAAGCGTCAAGATTTGTCTGAATACTTGGGAGGTGGTGTACTTGAACAGTCATCCACAGGAAGAAGTCATGGAGAGTAAAGGTCTCTACATGAAGATCTTGGACATTGTACATACCTCCATGAACCTCATCATCCACTTGTTCCTGCTCTTCACATTTATCGGTCCTTATAGATTCCCAGTCTACTTATTTAAGGATATATTCTTTAACACTCTTGGCTTGTTCAAACAGATCCAGGAGTTCCAGAGGTACAGAAAGGCCTCTAAAGAACTAGATACTAAACTTGAGGATGCTACCGAGGAAGACTTATCCGAGGATAACAACCTGTGTATTATCTGTCGTGATGATATGACTACAGTAGGAGTTTCAAAAGGCGAGCGCCTCTTCCCTAAGAAGCTTCGTTGTGGGCATATCATCCATATGGGTTGTCTCAAGGGGTGGTTTGAGAGATCTCAAGTGTGTCCAATGTGCAGAGCTCCAGTGTTTGGTGATAACCATCCCCAACGTGCCAGAAACCCACCAGCAGCGCGTGAAAACCAACCAGAGAATGATCGACAAGAGAATCAAAACAATAACGACTTTGGACTTGTGCCATTCATGGTGGATAATCCACCGCGTAGAACTGGTAGGATTACGCACCAGCCAACTCCTACCACAACTAGCCACTCATCCATACTACCGGCTGATGAATCAGATATCCTCTATCTTCCACATAACGCACTAATTCCACCGGACTGGACGCTGATGAAGCTCTCTAACGGCAGCACTACTCATGATGAATATTTGCTGCACTTGAATTCTACACAAGTTGCGAAAGTGGAAAAGGTGATGCTGGAACCGACTGATACTGCCTCTCCTATTCTGTTCAGATCAAGATCTTCCTCTGTTCAGTAGAGAAGATGGGCACGCGTGTGTGTGTGATTACTCTTTTAATGACTTCTTTTTAACGGTGTTCACGATTATATGAAATCTATATCATTTTTAGCGAGCCTGCAGCATTTTGCTTGATTTGGAAATTTGGAAATACGTATAAACCCTTATACCTCTATCTCTACTTCATGTGCTATATCTACACCTATAGAAATAGTGACACTGCATACCTATGACGAACTCAGTCTGTAAATGTTTATTGTTAAATATCTTTAAGCTTAGGTCTCCATAGGTGTACGTACGCCTTAACAATTTTTACCGCACAATCTTTGTGCCTGGTACCATGAAACCGACACATATCATACCCTACATACAAGTGGCCATAATAACACTCCTACACGCCTATTCACCACAAGATACCTATATCACTAGGTTCAACCAACCGTGCCCGGCCATGCTATGAACAATTCTCGGCACGAGCGATAGGTTCAGAACTGTACAAAGTGTATGACCTAAGTATCTGTTGATGTAAAACTTTTTCTTTACTTCGAATGAAGTTGTGAGTAACCCTCTGTGTACATCATTTAATAGAATCTACTCAGATATAGTCATACGAGAGACGAGGGTTTGAAGGTACATGCGCCAAGGTACTGACATTAATAAATACAAGAAGAGGTCTGCATAATTATCTGTCTTTCTGAGAAATAAAGAATGGGTTCAAAACTTTGCGATCGTTTTGGAACCAAACATTTGAGTGTGTTTCTAAAGCGATTTCTTTCTCAACAGCCCCAACTCAACGTTTCCCAGACTTCAAATCGGATCAGGACCTTTCACTAAATCTCATCGGTGTTTCTTTGTTTCTTCAATTATATGTCCTTTCCTTTAAAAAAGAGTAAAGAGCAGAAATGGAACATGATAGAGAAAAACTATCGCTGCCATGAAAATACTCGGAATAGCATGAGAGTACTTGCTAGAACTCTAGAACCAGGAAGCACTTTTTACCTAACTCGCGAAAAGGGTATCTCCCAAGATTGTTAGTTTTTGGGTTGTATGGAAAGCTGGAGCAGTAGAGTTAATCAGCGTACACAATATGATGTATCATTAATTATAATTGTAGTCGTAAAATCGAAAGCTCTACTGCAATACACTAGACGAAGATGAGGTACCAGTTGAAATGCATGAGCATGCTGTGCCTTTTGAAATGGTGGTCATTTGAGTACAAATTAATGAGGAACTTGAACCTGTGTTGGGTTCATAGCTCGTTTCAATAGCAGTGACAGATTACTCAAACCTGTCAGTGGAGTATAGCTGGTCCCAATTTCAGGGATTACTGCGGAAAAGGTCACCACATTAATAGTAACGGTGGCGATGATCATGGTGAAGGAGTTGAGTTGCATCCCTATCTGTTGCAGCTCAACAAACTGTAAGATCAGAAGGATAAACCTCTTGTGATATCAGTGGTTTGGTGCTGCAAAGATAGCTAGGTTAATGAAAAACAAATGTGAAGTGCAAAGAGTTACCGAGGCTAATATCTTGAAAAGTGGCTGGAAGAGATTGGAATGAAATTGAAAAACCTTTGGATCATTTCCACTATAGGTAGAGGGATACAAAACTAAAATGGTGCTACGCTACCTTTGCGATAAGGAACATGACATCATAATTTCTCAACAGTACATTCTGAACTGCTTTGATCAGTTAGTCGCTGTTATCACATGATTAGCTCTTTGTCAAACAGGTATATATAGCACTCTGAGGTTGAACTTGATTAGGTGCTATGTCCTTCATGTTAGGCGGCGCCCAGGTTTGGTGATTACGAGAATCCTCCGTTAACAAGAGCCTCGTAGTTAGGAAACTCTGAATAGATACACTCATTGAG
>JAJMBV010000102.1:0-21216 GCA_030585085.1 Petasospora xishuangbannaensis
CAACTGAATTCTCTGCTTTCTCCACTAGTTCAGAATCATCCTCAACTGAATCATCCGGTTCTTCATCTAGTTTGGAATCATCCTCTGCTGAATCCTCTGCTTCTTCATCTAGCTCAGAAGCATCCTCAACTGAATTCTCTGCTTTCTCCACTAGTTCAGAATCATCCTCAGCTGAATCCTCTGGTTCTTCATCTAGCTTAGAATCATCCTCAACTGAATCCTCTGGTTTCTCCACTAGTTCAGAATCATCCTCAGCTCAATCATCCGGTTCTTCATCTAGTTCGGAATCATCCTCAACTGAATTCTCTGCTTTCTCCACTAGTTCAGAATCATCCTCAGCTGAATCCTCTGGTTCTTCATCTAGCTTAGAATCATCCTCAGCTGAATCATCCGGTTTCTCCACTAGCTCTGAATCAAGCTCAACTGAATCCTCTGGTTCTTATTTTAGCTCGACGTCTTCCTCTATCATATCATCATCTTTCTCCAAGAGTTCACAACCATCCCCACCCCAGACTAGTTCGGAATCATTCACCACAAAATCTTTGTACTCATCAACTATCTTACCTGTTTCTTCGGTAGAATCATCAACCTCTTCAACTGACTCCGACGTCACATCTTGGGTATCATCAAATGCGTTGAGCTCCGTAGTATCCTCTTCATCTGTATGGTATAGCTCTTCAGACCTTTCCCAATCCAAGTCGACAGAGTGGTCCGGTTCCTCGCTCACATCACAATCTTCGTTATTGGACTCTTCTGGAGTCTCCAGTCCCTCGGAATCATCGTCAGAATGGTCGTGGTCATTGTCTTCTGCAGTAAGCACATCTTCAGAGTCTTTTGATTCATCGAGCTTTACATATTCTTCTTCGATAGTATCTTCTGGTTCAGATGTTGCGCCAGAGACATCTTCAGTTGTCTCCTCTAAGCTCTCGAGTGGTGCACACTCGTCCTCAGTGTTGTCGTCAGGATTTAGTTCTGCCTATTCTACGTGGTTAGAATCATCTGACTATTCCAGCTCTTTACCCCTCACGCTTTCCGAATCAGCTAGTTACACCCAAGATATTTCATACTCTAGTATGTCGTACACTTCGAGTAGCTCTGAATCGTCTAGTCTGAAGGGCTCGTCTTTCTCAATGCAAGCGGTTTCAACTCTTGATTCTACGTCAAGTGAGGAGTGGAGCAGTACGTTGAACGTAACAACTTCGGTGCTCTCTTTGTCTTCTTTCTCTGGATCAACCAGTATTCTTCCCACATCCAGCTCAGACACATATACATCAGAGCATTCTGCACTCTCCACTTTGAGCTCATTTTCACAATCTAATGCGCCGTTATCAACTGACTTTCCCTCACAGTCTGAATCTTCCTTTAGTTCGTCAACAATTTCACTTCCTGACCATTCACCATATATCACGGGGTATTTGAAGGATGGAAGTCCTCATTGGGATATTCATGTTCCGGGTATTCTCGGAGTTTGGTCGTTTGTAAATTTTGATGGGTCTAATCCTGATACTCTCTTCACTTTCAGTTCTGCGGAGTTTAGCGTTGGCGGCAAATCTTCCAGTGGGAGTATTAATGTGCGTACTGATAGCTATGAAGCAAATTTTGACACCCCGATTGATGAAGAATCTGAATTGATTCTGAGCATTGATGGAATAGCTGTGGGTCCAAGTCCGTACACAAATGATGTCACTGTTACTGTTGGAACTAAAAGTAATAGATTTGGGAGACTATTTAAAAGAAAGATAATGACGTTCATTTTATCAGCCACTATTGATACTGATGAGAATATCTCGTCTTCAGGTGTATTTAGTACCCAAAAGAGTACATTTTCATCCGAAGTGACTTCCTCACAGGACTCTTTTTCTTCTGCCTCTACAAATTTTAATGCTCAAACTTCATCGTCAGAGGTAGCCACTACTCCTGAGCTTTCGTCTCAGTCATCAACTCTTTCCTCGCTGCTGTCAGAATCGACACATTTTCCTATCGAATCGTCCTTGAAATCCACGGCATCAGAGGTTTTTACCTTGTTAAGCAGTTCAATATCTGAGAGTTTATCTACTATCACCTTGTCCTCTGAATCCTCTGATAGTATGTACGCCTCTACAGTTTCCAGTGGTTCGATTTCGCTTTCTCCAACACTTCACCATTCCTCGACCGTCATCTTTTCAACTGTATGCGCCCACAGTGATTGTTCTGTATCAACAATTACAACGGGATTGATAGTTGTTACCAAGACGGTTTCCGGGATTACAACAGAATACACTACATATTGTCCACTCACCACGTATTCCTTGACTACTGTCTTCTCGACCATGACTGACTCCGGTGGTCACTATTCTACTTCGACAATTACTACAGGGTTGACAGTGGTCACAACTGTCGCTTTAGGAACTACAGTAGAATATACGACTTACTGTCCGCTTCCTACTACGATTATTTCCCGCACTGGAACTACTGAGACTGGCACTTTAACACAAACTAAGACTTCACCTTTCCTTAACAACAAAAGTTCAACAATACCTACAGATTTACAACAGTCAATGTTAGATACAGATACTGATACGTTCAATGCTGCTACATTTTCTACAGATTCAGCTAGATCAGTGACTATGACTATTTCTACTTCCTATGTGTCACCTACAACTGGTCGAATCTCCACAACTGCTAGTTCTGAAAACTCGTCACACTCTGCCACAATATTAGAAGCAGCAGGGATCCAAACCAGACTATCAAGTTCACTTTTGTTTTTCTCATCTGTTCTTCTCCTTTTGTTTTTTTAATGATTTGTTTTTCTCTTTACCTTTCTCTTTATGATCTGTTCTTTTATTGTTGTTTTATCTTCTTTTTTTGTTCAAATATTTATGGCTAAGATTTAGTTACGCTCTTTAATAATGTCCACTTTCTTCCGTTGTTACTGTTCTGCCCTGCCTATAGAGCGGTATCTTCTTGTCACTTCTCGCAATGCTTTAGAATTTATTTGAAATGGGTTTCTGCTTTTTATACATCATTTTTTTTGTAGATGCGTATTGTTTGTTTTTTTTCTTGGAGGGACACTTCTACCACCAAATCAAAAACCAAAGTAATTTGAACGGATATCATAGGGTATTATGCTAGTTATATCTATATCATTGAAAGAAACTTCTTCCAAAGTTGTTGAGCCGATGTTGTGTTATACTTTTCAGAAGTTGGGCAAATAATTGAGTCAGAAAAAGCGAAGGCCCAAACTCACATCAAAGAATATACGATAGTATGGAAGAGCAGTATCCCCAGACACTCAAGAGCATTTGTCGAGTAACCTACTGAATTTTTAACCAATATATATGAAGCAATTAAGGAACTAAGGAAGTTGTTCATTGGATTATCTATGAGGCATCTATGTCAGGTCTGAGGCTCCGTAAAAAGACAAGAACTAATGGATGATTAGAAATAGATGCTGTGTGAAACTAATAGAGAATCCTGATGTGTATAGGGGTCTTCTATTCACTTTCTTGTGATTCTAGAAGTACAAAAATTTGCTGGTAAACGCACTACTCCTGAAATGTCAAAGATTATCTCCATTCAATAAACCAAGAATTTTGTCAACTCAGATACCATTCAGTATACATATGGAACAATTTTCCATGGAACTTGTCTCTCGTATTCTTCCCATGCTTTTCCATACTTTTCTCTACACTTTGCCTCATCTCTAGTCTGCCTGTGTAACAACAACGAAGCAAAATAGATAACGTAGAAGTAAGTCAATGGTGTCACGGTACCAGTAGGTAAACACCAGGATAATGCATGAAGCCAATCGCCAAAATAATTGATGTGTTGCGAATATCCCCACCATCCATCACAGAGAAGCTTGGTAGAACGCGCTGTTTGAATAGATCTCATATTCTGAAGCTGTCCCTGACGGAAAGTAGATTTTTGGTTGTTGGAAGCTTTAAAGATGTAGAATCCAATGATCCCGATGAAGACTATGGCTATAGAGTATTTCCAGCCTAGAAACACAGGGTGAACGGACAAATAGCGTGCTTGTAGCGAATAAGCGAAAGGGACGAGCGCTAGATCACCAAAAGAGAGCATGAAACCGAAACCATCAGTAGTAATGTCCATCATTGTGAGGCAGCCTTCTTCATTCAAGACACCATCAAAGATGTAAAAGGTTTGAAGGCCTATAACCAGCCACATGGAGTCGCAGATTTGGTGTAGAGTATTCCATTGATGATGCAAAGAAGCCAGATTGAGTAAAAACCATAGAAGCATTCCTGGACGTAATTCACAGAATAGCTTGATATCCCAACAGAGGATCCGAGGGTTTAATTCTCGTCCAATAAAGCAATCATATACAGCATTACCAGTATTCCCACCTACAGCTAATATTCTTTCTCTAGTTCCTTTTCCGTTAAGTGAACGCAACGGAACAAACGAGATGCAGTACACAAACACTGAAAGAAGAAATGAGAAGATGATTGCAGTAGCTGTGAATTCCAATATATGATCATAGAGAAAAACAAGCTCTGGCATTGTCCCCTGGGTAAGTTGAAATCTTGTGGCAAGAATTAATACCAGCATTGTACTGAGAGAGACTCCATTGATCTTGTACTGAAGATGTGTTCCGTCTCTCAGAATAACGCCCTTCTTGTACTCTCCGGGCAAAACCAAATCGAAAAAGACAAGGGAAAAGAACCATACCAAGTAGTATGTCCAAACCTGTTTGTCAAACGCAATGCTGCACCACTTCTTTTCAAATTGTGTTGCTGCATCCCAATTCAGGTTGATTCCTTCAAGATGGTACTTCTCGTTTGCGAGTTGGTGGAACGCGATGAGGACCAAAGGCAGGCCCACAGAGATGAGGACAGCACCAATAACACCGCAGAATTCTTTATGGACCGTTCTTGGATTCAGCATGGCTGGATTAACAGCAGAATGCGTATGAAGAAATTTGGGGGTCGCTCAAATGGTCTTGCCGCACTTTGTTTAGTCGTATGAGGTGTGCACAGTGACGGCGGATGTCTGTTCAAGCGCGATTGGGTCCGGCCATACGAGGAACGAGGCTATCCTAGGCATTACGAAAACCCATGAAAACGCTATTAACGACAGTGACAAACAATTAATGAATGAGTGGTCAAAACATTTGAAAGGGTGGGTGGCATACGTAAAGGACATCTGAAACACGGTATAGTTTAGTACTCTTCAGCATGTGCACCTCAGTCATTTTGGGCCACTTTTGGTAGGATAAGCACGATACGTGTATAGGACCGTACAGACCTAAAAGCAAATATATAAAGATCTAATGACAATCCGGAAGGTCATGCAAGAGATATCGGACTAGTTTCCAACAAATTGTCTTTCAAATATGCACCCGGGTCCTGTTTTGACCCGTTGTTACTGGGATAAGCACTGATACGTCCCTAGGGCCAAAGTAAGACCTAATGGCGACATAATAAAGACCGAATAGCAATCAAGAAAAAAAAGGTTCCAAGACAAAACAACTTTTCAAGCTCTGTGTGGTAATTTAGTTCATGTTGAAAACGATTCTAATTTGATGATCCTTTCCTTGCGATGGAACAGACACAAAAATAATAACTAATATCCCCAGACCCAAAGGATCAATTGACATTATTAGAAGCTAGATCTGAGACAGTCACAGTCAAGCTGAGCACTAATGGACGCAACTCTCGTGTCATCATAAACGTTTCTGTAATCATGGGTATCATGAAACGCTACTAAGGACCCAAAAGTCGGTAGAGTACAGCACCGAACACGCACCTGAAAATGCCCAGCGTGGCGGTCTCCCGGCGATTAGCTCACTTCCTAAATTAACTTCCCAAGTTAGGCCACTTTACTTTTCTAGGAAATATTGGACACTTCGTCCAAATAGTGCTGTTCTGATTAAAAGCCATTCAGAAATCTAGCCACAGCTCTATTCATTTTTGAGAAAAATTGCAATAACAAGGTATGGTGGTATAGTAATTCTGTGCTCTAGTTCAATCTCGTAGTGCCAGATAATAAAACTTAAAGGTGGGAGAAAAGATGCAACAATCAAAATTCTGCAAGAACATGTAGAATTATCATGCATACAGCCGTCCAACAAGCTTATTTAAAGAAATACTTTTTTGCAATTGAAAAATCTGGTACTTCTACATACAGATTGTCCTCCATTGAATTGGTTTACGAAGGACCTATAGAGAATCATACAACCATGTTGGAAGATCAAATCAAACAATAATACCCAGCGTTTATCCAAATAATCATTTAGTTTCATGGAATCTTGTTTGTTTTCTGGGAAGGTAGAATTTCCTCCCGAAAACTGTATAGATAATTAAGCCTCTGACACTTGCATATGTCACAATAGTAGTACGTACAGTTGATCAAATAGCGATATCTTAGTTATTTTTAAGACTGCAACTAAGTAAATCCTTCCAAGTTATTTATTATTAATTTCTAAATCACATATGACTTTGGCTAATCAAGTGACTCCCAAATACTAAGGTCATTTCTTTATCCCTGTTGTCTGGGCAAGAGAGGTTAGCTCCATTCAAAAATTACTTGCCTGGCTGTACCCAAATTTCAATCTAAAGGAAAGTAAGTTTTCTCTGCCATGTATAAAGGGAAAACTGGTTCCAAGGACTTAAATGATTTCCAATCATATGTGATCAAACCACTGCTCCTACCTTGAGCATTGCACGTGATTAACCACCCAGGATTTACAGAGCACATAACATAAAACAGTTCAAACACCTTGAGTTGGTAAGCGGCAATTTCTACCCAATAGTCTATTTACGTCATACGTCAGTATACCTATCATATTGTAGGCTCTGTTGTTCGTTCATGTATTGAAAAGCCTATAAGATGTGCACACCTGTGAAGGATATAAAACACAATGCTAAACGCCGATAAGGCATATCGAAGGAATAGTCTTACGTAGCCCTGTGGTGTCACTTTTCATAAAAATAAAGGGAAGGAGGGAGATGTCTCTATGTCAATATGCAACCCCTGATAAAGGTGTTAACGGTCTAATAAATGCAGCACTACACAATACCCGGTACGCATATCTAAGTGGTGTCATAGCAAAGTGGAGCACAACACCCTGGCCCCCTCATCTTTCACAATATATCGCACCTCGGTCTCACTTTGCATCAACCCCTAGCGCTTCTATATGAAATAAGACCCACTAAACTATATGGCACTGTCCAATAGAGTGTAGAAATGTTCCGAGATGACCCCGATTACCCTACCCCCCCACCAACCAGACGACGGTTATGATTACATAACCGCCGAGTCTACCCTTAAGGCCCTGCCAGTTCAGTGGTAAACTCCGAGACACAAAACCCCTTTGGAAGGAGTAGTCCGCAGGATCGCCCCTTCATCGTTCCTCAAGTGGTCACACCGCGGAGATTGTGCTTCTTCGTAGCTGTGTTATCTCTGGACAACACCGTGGTTTGAGCTAGTTCTGCTGCTGTGCGTGCATTGTGCTGTTTGTTTTTTTCTTTTTTCTGAAGTCTTAGTAACGTGCCTAGTGCGCGTTTTGTGCTGATAGCCGTATATATAAGAAGCGAGTGGTCGCAGTGTGTCGGAGTTGATTCCCCATCGTTTCACCAACGTCAAGTTTATTGGAACCAAACAGCTTTCCACAGTTTCTACAAACTCTCGAAACCCGAAAACTCTACAACTACCTATAACTCTCATAACAATGGCCTGCTCCTGCAAAGATACTTCTGCTCCATGCTGCTGTGGCACTGCTTGCCAGTGCGACAAGTGCAAGTGCACACCAGCAAAGCCAGCTTGTGCCTGTGCTGACAAGTGCGGTTGTGGTGCTGACTGCAAATGTGCACCAGACGCTTGCACTTGTGGCAAGTAAATGATGTCCATATGCACACATATGAGGCGCATGATGTGCGTGGCATTTCGGTTTTCCATGATCTCTTTTGGTGTTTTTCTTTTAAATTAGTTTCCGTTTAGCTGCAACACTTGTAACGTAACGTAACAGTGATTGGGGTAGCCGACGAGAACAGGTGTTTTGACAACAAGACACTTTTTAGCCATGTTGCCTTTTTTAATTGATTTCTATTGGTTGATGAATATATACCTTTGCTAACGTACTTTTGTAGGGATAGTGTGGTGTAGCGCCTGTTTCGGTGTTCTTCCGTTTTTCATGGCTATTTAGAGTGTGATGATTGGTGTGTCATTCTCTACGGTTGGTTACGATGGCTAGCTCAACGGCAGACCATATTGTGGTTTGAAATATATACTACACTACACCCTCTTCAACAAGCGGTGGTAGCAGCTTACGTTAGTGTGTTGAGTCGTTTAGATCTAGTCTTGTTAGTTCACAGTGAGTTTTTGTATACACAAGTTCATTAGCCATGTCTTGACTTCCTTTCTCGCAAACATTCAGGGTCAAGATTACGATATATTGTTCCTTTCTTTGGCGCCTTCTGCCTTCTTGTTTTCTGTATTAGTTATCACCTCTTAGCGCCCTTACCACAGCAGGTCTTCTCATCATTGTCTTTGTCCACTTGTACACCTCTGGGAACTCCACCTTGATATCGATTCCAATTCGGTCCACTACATTATTCCACGGAACAAACGCCAAGTCAGCGATGGATATGCTTTCTCCAACTAGCCACACAGGGTAATCGAAGAACTTTGACTGCGATAGAGGCGTTGTACCAGCAGAATACGCTGCTGCGTTCTCGGTATCCAGTTCCATAATCACAGCTTCCCTCTTCTCCGCCAATGCCATCTCAACAACACCGTACACACGTCTCACTTCCTCTGTGTATCGTTGGACAGCCGAAGGGACTTGCTGGGAGTGGAAATAGCGGAAATGCAGGGCCTGGCCAATCATAGGCGCATGGCCAGATGTCTGGAAGAAGAGCCACGACATAATCTGTGACTGGTCAGCAACAGATTCGACAGGCCATAGTGGACACTCTCCGTACTCACGTACAAATTTCTGGCACAGATATAACATAATAGCGCCAGATTCCCATAGTGATAGCTGGTCGGCAGTGTGGTCGATGAAAGCTGGAACACGTGCGTTTGGGTTGATCTGGACAAACTCAGGAGCACGCTGTTCGCCAGCGTTGAAGTCCAGAAAGATCGTACGGTAGTCTAGTCCAAGCTCTGAGAGCACTATGGCCACCTTGAACCCATTAGGCGCCGAGCGGTGGGAGAACAGCGTGTATCCTTCATCCGGAAGGTTTCTGAAAAACTGGGTAATCCGATTATTACTGGCGTGTGTCAAGTTGTCGGCATTGCTGATATTGGGGATGTTGATGTTGTTATTGTTGTTGTTGAGGTTGTTGATGAGTGGGTGGCTGTGGCTATGATTGCCCATGTTACTGGCATTGCCGTGGGCGTCGTTACTCGTGAGATGCTGCTGAAGCTCTGCGGCTGGTCCCTGACCATGTGCATCCAAGCTCACGTTCTTGAGAGCACTTGACAGGTTCGATATTGCCGGTAGCTTGTTGTTCATAGTTGTGGTTGTGGTAATTGTAGTTGTGGTGGTGGTGGTGGTGGTGGTGGTGGTTGTGGTGATTTGCCGCCGCGGTTTCGCTCTTCCCCTGCCTTTTTCTGTGATCCGTCGCTCCTTTCAGTTCCTTAGTCACTGTTGAGGTTCTTCGTCCTTCAATCAGTGGAATGTTTCCGCCACTAGCTACTCCGTCGATGCTTTAGCTGCTCGATGAGTTATCTTATATGTTTCCGTAGTGCTTATTTCGCTTCGAGCCGGCCTATTCCTATTCACAAGAACACTTCCATGAACGGGGAAGAAAGAAGTCGTGGTGGTTTCGAGACAAAGTGCTGACTGAAAGACTCACAGTTTTTTTTTTTAAAAAACCCTTGTTTTTTTAATTTTTTAACTCCTTGTTTTTTTTTTATTATTGGGCTTTTCTAATATGATTCTTATGAACTCATATAAAGTTATATGACCGTCTATATGTTCCTATATGGTTTTCCGTTGATGCTCTATTCACTCCTAGTCCCACATACACCCAGCTATGCCCAGATATACACAAAGCTCTACAGGTATCCCCCTTTATATTCCCCAGCTTCCATTCCTTTCATCCCTTCACCCATTCGATGCTCGTAGTTTGTTTTCCGCATGTGTATGAGCTTTTTTTTAATTCTAACGTATTTTCTTTAATACCGCCGTCCAACTCCTCTCGGTTTCGGCTTTATTCCTCGGGGTTGGTGTACCCCTGCCAGATACGGTCATTCCCGAGCGCATATCTTCTCCATCTCGATATAAACTGCGAGAAATCATCTCCGGCGCCGGGGGGAAATGGTAGTGTGGGGATTTGAGGATCGTGATTTGGCAACTATGGACCTGTTTAATATAGGCCCGAGGAAGACCCCTTGTGACTCACGTTATCTCAAGAGGTCGTGGTAGGGGTTATTTTGGTGGTCTAAGGTGCCGCTCAGGCTTGGAGTGCGCATCCATGGAGATGGCACTAACCTCTCACAAGCATCACACGCACTGTGCTCTTCGGCGGAGTGCGGAAACGTGGGTGCTAGAATAAGTGGCATCGGCGCGGCACCGGGCAGTGGTGGAGGTGGTGTCCGGGTGATGTTGTGGTTCTGTGCCCTGGTTAGGTGTCCAGGTGTGTGCGCTACTCACTTAACAGTAGGGTAATCGGTGGGCTGCCTCGCGAACGTGGTGAAGGACTAGGCCCGATAGATAGTGAGAGGCAACGGAGAGAAAAACAAGCTCACCATTAGAAACACTGGGCTTACTAGAGGCACTTGCACCGCGTAAGAGTAGTGAAACAAACAAATCACAGTCCTCCGAATGTCTGCTGCTGCATCCCACACAGTTTCCACCTCGGGTGTACCAACTACACCCGAGCTCTTCACACCAGCGCTCCTGTCGACACTCATTGTTTCATTCCTCCTTCTCAGCGTGCTGGTCATTGCCATCTCCTGGCTCGCTTCGCTGGATATCAGTTACGGCGCACTCGAGAGAAAGAGTGACGGTACCAAGAAGACCAAGTAATTTTGGATGTACAAAAGAAAGCGGGAATGGAAGAACCACAGGCATTGTTCTCTAGAGATCCGTTGGTACACCTGCGTTGCCCACTAAAGAAAATGGCCCATACAGCCACTAGGGAATATGAGGTTCCCATCATTAGTCCCCAATTTCACCCATAAGATCGTTCTAATGCACTTCTGGCGGGGTCTGTTGATCCGTGTCTTTCAATCCATACTTCATAGTCTATGGTTCATTATCCCAAGTGCTATTTAGTAGCTCGTTCATATTCCCTCCATCAGGGCGGGTGGCTCTTGTTTTCTAATTGTACATTTGGTTGTTGCAGCATATTTCTGTTTCTCTGTTTTTAGTTATGCTTCAATCGTAGGTCTGTACCTTGGTCCTGATGTGTTAATATCTTTCTTTTCTCTCAGTTATTTCAATCGAACGGGCAATTATTCGACACGGCATACATAACCCTGTTCAAGACGGGTTTCTTGACTAGTGCTTCAGAAGCCGGTTACAAAGCGAGAGAGAATTATACCAACTCACTTGCCACTCGGCGAAAAATATCGAGAATAAAGCATTGGTCCAATAATACAGTGGCCCAATTTTGAGAAGCCATTGTTTTTCCTTGACTTGTGTTTCTTTGGTGATGGCTTGAATGCCGCACAGGTAGAAAACATCCGTACACCGCTTATGTAAAACGAAAACTTCCTTCAGCAGAGCGAGATGAGCCGCAGTACATTGATTGATATACAAGTAAGCACATCCAGAGTGGGAACATCCAGTGAATACTACACCATGATGTCAAATACATTAGTAATACCAGGTGATGAGACGCCCGTTAAATTTGCTGGGGAGATAGCGCTAGGTCCAGGAATGTACACAACGCCTATCAGCTCTGAGATTATCCCAGTACAAGCTGGACTACTCCAAGTGAACAATAAATCTGTCCATATTGAGACGAACAGCCGTCGCTATGTGCCCTCAACTAATGACTATGTTATCGGTATTGTGACTGGATCGTATGGTGACTCGTTCAGGGTGGCCTTATCTAACTTTACCTCCTCTGTCTCGCTAAGTGTAATGGCTTTCCCTAACGCCTCCAAGAAGAACAGACCAAACCTAAAAGTGGGAAGCTTGATCTACGCCAGAGTGTCGAGTTCTGACCCCGTAATTGATGTTGAGATTGAATGCATGGATCCTACAACGGGAAAAGATGGTGGATTTGGTCTACTTGATGGAGGATTGGTACAAGATGTCAACCTCGCTTTTGCAAGAACGCTGTTATTTGATGCGCAACATGCTCTATTGAACCATCTGGTGAAGAAGTGTAAATTTGAGATTGCTATTGGCGTAAATGGAAAGATTTGGATTAAAACAGATGAGCTGAGATATACTCTTGCTGCTGTCAGGTCTATTGAGAGATGCCAGTATGTACCTTCTGGAGAGTTTGTCAAGACTATCAACGCCACTTTTAGAGAAATGGATCTTCAATAATAACGATGAAAATTTAATGATCTTTTCTCCTTTGGCATATCATACATAGAAATTCATTACACTTTGTTGATTTTGTTCGTAGCTCATGAAATTGCACTTGTTCCACAAGTCTCCAATGTTCCCTATGTTGGCGATGTTTTCGTAGAGATTGGCATCCTTTTGAGAAACATCTGGGATTGTAACATACTCAAAGCTCTGAGATGCAAGACTTGGAACTATAGCAGAGCCTTGGCGCCGTATACCCTCCAAGAGATCTGGAGAGCACACTTTGTCGTACAATTTCAGATTCTCCAGGTTAATATTTACGCTCTCATCAATAGATTGCATCGACTCTGTCTCAGTCGAATAAATAGAGGAATTATCGTTTAGGACTGTTTCATATCCCAGTCTCTCCTTTTCCTCTCTGATTTTGGAAAAAATCGACTGGGTGGCATTCTCGTAGTATGTTTGTTGCTTTTTAGAGATAGTCACTTGGAACTTTGGGTATGAGAGCGGCTCCTCTATTATTTCCACACTCAGCAAAGCGATCTTTTTATCCCTCTGTTCCTTCTTTCGTAATTTGTGATTGATCGACGTCTGTTTACGTGATTTGAATGGTGATATCTCGAAAGCCTCTTTAATTGACATCGTTGGTATGATATATCTCATTGTTGAATTCATGTTGATTTCAAAGAGGCTATCAAAGGAACTCAGCTTCCGGGGGAGATAATACTCATTCCAATAGTTGTCAAAAAATCTAGGATATGGCTCCAGTCTCTTCACAACCAAACCATCTTTTGGGACTTCGTAAGTCTTTCCAAATGTTAGTAGGTTGCTCTCGGTCCACCAAATTCTGTAGCTTCTCTTTTGTTTTTGCATTGAATGGATATTGTGTAAATAGTAATCTGTGTTCAGATCCCAAAGCATAGGTTTACCCTGCTCCCAAACATAGTTGCCTAAGAACAAATTGATAGCTTCCTGTCTCTGTGCATCCACAAATGAATTACTATAGAATCTCTTTATGCTCTCAATCATGTCTCTAGAATGAGATGACCATTGATTGATCTTTCTATAAGTCTCCATAGTGTTTACAAGATGCGACCCACCATACTGTAAAGCAATTGTGTCGCCATGATCATGAAACATCTCAGTCAAGATATTAACCACATCAGAGTCATAATCAATAAATACATCGTCTATAATACCGAGAGCATGGAGTTGGTAACCCAGTGCTCTTTTCCCTATAACAAACTGTGCTGCGTTGGTTCGGTCAAGGCAATCAATACAATTCGTACGGCAAATACCTTCCTGAAGCTTGGTAGAATCAAGACTGATGCCATTGTGGAAAAAGCCAGTATCAGCAAGAGTCTCATCAGCATACTTCTCCAGGAACTCAATGACATCCTGACCATCAGATTTCGAGGCACGACTCATATCCCAGCTAGTGTACTTCAGCTTGTTCTTCTCATCAAGGAATTGGTTGAGATAATTCACACATCTTTCAAACTCCTTCAGCAGCTTTGTCTCCCTTGGCGTTCTCTCCTTCGTCTTAATAAGATTCAAAATGAGAACGGGCGCATCGTACCTTTTAAACAGATCATCAAAATGTAAAGCCGCTGAACAGTAGAAAGGATCAATTAGATCAATCTCAATTGGAGGTTTTGCAAGTTTAAGGTTCGACACTTCTTGGGACCAATACAACGGAATAGAGCCACGATGCTGAACATAAGAGGTGAATCGTGGGTTATTAAATATTCCAAATTTGCTGTCATGGAAACTGGTTGTGAGCATATCAGAGACTATCTGCTCTGTCTCCACTTCGTTAGCAACGTTTCCTTGGTTATTAACTCCTCTTTTCAAAAACCGTGCACCCGCAAAGTGATGAGATCTCCTAGCAATGACAGTAATATGCAGCCTCTTGTTCAATACCGCAACATTTGCTTGATCTATGAACCCATGAATTATGGGCTGAAACCAGTCATATGTTCTGTCAAAAGAAGTAGAAACTGGCTTTAGCAAAGAACTGTTCCAGACAAACATCTCATTGAGTTCATCGTGAAACTTTGCAGTGTTGGGCAGTCCAGTTGCTTTCTGTTTCTCTCGCAGGATGTTCCTTTGGAGCGTGTTGGTTATATCATAAGTGTAACTGAAGTAGAACGTCCTTGTAAGATCCAAATTGGAGAACGTTGCCAGAAATCGTTGTTCTTCGCTGTGTCGATCTGGTGGTCTGTAGTTGTTGCAAATAGGAATTAGTTCCGTATCATCAATGTGGTAAATGTAATGGCCTCCAAGAACAGCAATCTGGGACCGTTTGGTGACAACACAGAGGTAATAGCACTGTGTGAATCGAATGAAACCCAGAAGTCCAAACGCTGTTAGCCTCTTGTTCAAGCCTTCTGGATTGGTCTCTTCAAGACCGGAAAGCACATTCATAATCTCCTTTCTCGTGAAGAATACATTATCCTCCACTATACTCAATTCTTCCTGTGGAACAGTAATATCGATTTCCAATACCCGGAACATGGTCTCGCGTCCATTACTACCCACAATGTACACTCTTGTGTTTGTTTCATAGATGGTGTACTTTTGTAGAGTCGTCAGCTTCCTTGTTTTTGGTGCCGTCGGTACAGCGAGTTCTGTTGGCGGTACAGAAGCTTCCTCAAACTCCACATGTCCTTTCTCCTTCATCCTTGATAGTCACTATTCAAATCCTTGTGACTAGCGGTGTCTCCAGTTTTATGAGACTGAGCCTGTACTCAAAACAAAGAAAGCCAGACACTCGGGGCGTGCGCTTATCATACTTGCACCGAGGCACGATAAACCTGGGAGCTCCATCTTCATACAAGGCTCTTCAGAGTTCCATTAGGAGAAAGTGCGTCGCAATCAATAGACAAAAGATGACAGAATACCACACTATAAATGGGTCTAATAATGACCGTTTTAAGCAGGAATTTCAAGAGGAGAAAGAGTCCGGTGGTACTTTGGAAGAAAGTGTAGAATCGTTACTTG
Source organism: Petasospora xishuangbannaensis (assembly GCA_030585085.1). NCBI lineage: Eukaryota > Fungi > Ascomycota > Saccharomycetes > Phaffomycetales > Wickerhamomycetaceae > Petasospora > Petasospora xishuangbannaensis. The sequence continues at coordinate 15,446 of JAJMBV010000102.1, forward strand.
CGACCGAGTTGCTCGCTGTGCCTGAGGAGAACAAGACTGCAAAGAGCCTGTACCGCAAATGTGCCAGGATGTTTATCAATAAGAAATTTCTTTTAAGTTTTGATCAAGTCCAGCCGCTGGCAGAGGTTTCGGTAAGGCTTGTGGAGCAAGGAAAGATCGAGAATGAGCTCTTTGTGAGTATCTGGAGCCTATACTTCAATCTCATCGATATCATCCTGAACAAAGAACAAGAGCAGGTCTTGAAACAGCAAAAGGATGCCATGGAGAAGCAACTTTTATCGAATACATTCTTTGATACTCTCTACAATCTCAACTTCATTGTACACCCCAAGCTTATTCTGCTGTTAACGCTGATAAAGATGAACAACGACAAGTCCGACTTGGAACAGCTCAGAGAGAAACTAGATTTGTACTTTGTACACGTATCGTCTACGATTAAAGAAGGTGATGCATTTTATGGTACGTTTCTCGAGCTGTTGGAGGTATACCACGTTCATTTACTAGTTAAGCTAGGAGAAATGGAAGAGAGCGAGTTTCTTATGAGATCCAATCCACACATCACCAACGCCGATGAGATGGCGGTGAAGATCAAAGACGCAGCCCAAGACCTTGTTAATGAAAAGGAGAGAAAACAGGAACTTGAACGGAAAAAAGCGCTTGCACTTCAGAAGAAACGAGATCTAAGGGCCAATGAGCTTGCCAAAGAGAAATTATTCAAGGAAGTGCAGCACACCAAGCACAGTTCGTTTGAAGAACACCATCACCAAATGAATAACCAAGAGAACAAACAAGAGAATGGCCGTGTTTCCAAAGAAGAAACATATTCTCTCACTATTATTTCCGCCATAAAGAGGAAATTCCACTTTCTCAACACCAAATCTGCGCTTGTTCTTATTTTCTCCCTTCTGTCATTCATAGCATTTGCTCACAATAATCGCTTCATGATGAATCACCGCTTCAGACAAATGGTCCGTTCCTTCTGGAATAAGCTCACTACTACCGCACGGATGGCTCTCAAGGTCACATATATGTAATTTTAGGCCCCTCATACATCAATACATTCTCTTTGTAATGAAAAAGTATACACTTAGAGGATTAAGAGAGCGTATTCATCATCTAGAAGCATCGTGCGATGTGATGCTCGTTGTCCGAAACAGGTTATTTGCCTAATTCAGATGTTTCCAAACTTTTTCATTGAAGTGCTTGCGTGCGCCGCCATCAACAAAGTGGGCGAAAGTGGGCGAGTGCTTTCAGCGGAGGCCACCACACATTTCCTTATAGCAATTCCAACACAACGACGGACAAAGAGGTTTATCTAATCACCGGCTTTGTTTTGTCTCTAACATTCACTCTGCACCCGCCACCCTTCCGCTCGTCAAACAGTGTCCTCTACCCCCACTGCTGGCGATCTAAATAGGTGTGACACGCCCGCAAACGAGAAACCTCCTCCCCTTGCACAGGCACCTCCATCGACGAATTCCACAGTATATAAGTCGCTGAAACTGCAAATACTCTGTCGTCGTTGACATTTTTAACTCAACTGACCCGCACGCTTCCGTTTGCCGCCCGCCGCAACACCATTCAGGCTTGTCATCCTAGGATCCAAACAACAACAACAACAACCACGCCATACACTCCAGACAGGCATCAACCCCATACACGCCGACGCATATACACATACATTTCCCATAATGTCTGAAACTGCTGCGGATCAGAACGACGACATCTATCCGTTGGCCTTGCTAATGGATGAGCTCAAACACGATGACGTTACTAATCGTGTGAATGCCATGCAGAAGCTCGATACTATTGCACTAGCGTTGGGCCCTGAAAGAACTAGAGAAGAGCTCGTGCCTTTCTTGCAAGAGGTTGCTCAGGATGATGAAGACGAGGTGTTTGCTGTTCTTGCTGAGCAATTGGGCCGTTTTGTGCCTCTCATCGGTGGCTCTGAACACGCGGAAATCCTCATCCCGGTTTTGGAACAACTAGCTGCTACAGAAGAACCTGTTGTGAGAGATAGAGCTGTGGAGTCCTTGAACGAGATTGCTTCCCAGCTCTCCACACAGCAGATCAGAGATAAATTCTTCCCACTTGTCGAGGAATTGGCTGATACCCAGTGGTTCTCATCAAGGGTTTCTGCAACGGGCTTATTCCAAAGCATTATTGTTAGAGTTGACGATGTAATGAGAAAAACCCTTTTGACAACATACGCGAAGCTGGTCAATGATGATGGTCCAATGGTAAAAAGGGCAGCTGCATCACATTTACCAAAGATTATTGATTTGATGAGGGAGCACCCGGAATGCTCCAATGAGCAGGATTGGGATATCATCTCTTCAATGTTCCAGTCCTTGACAACCGACAAACAGGACTCTGTCAAGTTCCTCTCTGTTGATGTGCTTATATCCATCTTGCAATTCTTCAACTCCCGCAATGATAAGTCACATCATCAAGACCTCTTAAACAGTGCTCTCAATTTGATTCAAGATCCAAGTTGGAGGGTCCGCTACATGGCTGCCGATAGATTTGAGAAAATTGCCAGTCAGTTTGAAGGTGACTACAAGATGATCAACGAATTGATAGATCCATTCTTGAGCTTATTGAAGGATAACGAAGGAGAGGTGAGAAAGGCTGTTGCAAAGCAACTTCCTGGCTTCTGCAAGCTCATCAAACAAGATGTTCTCTATGAAAAGGTGATCCCCAGAGTGGAAGAACTCAGCAGGGATCCATCTGAGTTTGTTAGAAGTGCATTGGCCAGCGAGATCACTGGTTTGACACCATTTATGCAGAAGGACATTGTTATGAATGACCTCTTGCCTATTTTGCTGACAATGTTGAAAGATGAGTATCCAGAGGTGAAACTAAACGTGATCTCGAAGCTCAAAGTTGTTAATGACGTTATTGGTATTGATATTCTGGCACAACACTTGCTTCCCGCCATTTCTGAGCTGGCTAGAGACAAGCAGTGGCGTGTGAGATTGGCCATCATAGAATATATCCCTCTGTTGGCGGACCAACTCGGTGTTTCCTTCTTTGGCGAGGAGTTGGGTAATCTCGTTCTATCTTGGCTATGGGATAGTGTTTACTCCATCAGAGAAGCTGCTGTAACCAATTTAGAGAAGCTAGCGAAGATCTTTGGCTCCCAGTGGGCAGATGATGAAATTATCGAGAAAATATTGAAAAGTGATGATGCCTCTTTCAACAATTTTGTCTACCGTCTCACATCTTTATTCACTCTTACAAGATTGATTCCGGTTGTTGACAAGGAAATTGTCATCTCAAAGATCTTGCCTTTCGTTAACAAGTTGTCCTCAGATCACGTCCCAAACATTAGATTCAACGTCGCTAAGAGCTATCTTACTACCGCACAGGCATTGTTAAACAAAGTGCCACCAACAGAAGGTGAAACTACTGAGAAGAAAGAGCCTCTCACGCCTGAGCAGAAGCAGAAGTCTATTGACTATATCAAGAAGAACATTCTTCCAACAGTTGAGAGTTTGAAAAATGATAGTGATACAGATGTTAAATACTTTGCTTCGCAATCCTATGACGGAATAATTAGCTTGCTTGAAGTCAACTGACCTGCACGGGCTTCTACCGCTTACACACACCACACACACGCCAACACACACACGCCAACACACACATACACACAAACACCATTTTTTTGTACCATTGATTTGAAACTTGTGATTTTTTACTGAACTGTGATTTTACCCGTAATAATGTAGAAACCCAGGATTGAAATTATTTACTATTATCCTACAAGGAGATTAAGAACATCTAATATTCCTGCTGTTAAAAAAAAGAGGGAATAGACACATGTGCACCAGACAGATGGTCTTACGGCATCACATAAAATTGAGACTATGTTAATCTGGAGCAATGAACAGGTAAATAAAGGTAATTATAAAAAGTGGCGGCCGACCCCCAAAATGTGGAAAAACAAGAGCAAAGCAAAATGACAACAGGTGAAAACAGCACAAGTTAGCGCTCAGCAGGCGCACCCTGAGTTGTCATTCTCCAAGTTGATGTTGATGGCATCGTTAAACTCATCATTAAACTCATCTGTCTCTTCCTGTTGCAGGGCGTTTCTGGCAATAACATCAAAGGCCTGGTCAATGTTCACGGCCTCCTTGGCACTAGTCTGGAACAAGGGCAAGTTGCCTAGATTTTGGGCAAATTGTTGAGCCTTCTTAGTAGTGACGGCCTTTTTAGACTCATCGACATCGACCTTGTTACCGATTATAACAAATGGGAAGTTTTCTGGGTTCTTGACGTTTGCCTGTACAAGAAACTCGTCCTTCCATACGGAGATGTTCTCAAACGACTTCTGATTCGTCACGTCGTACACCAAAACACAGCAGTCAGCACCCCTGTAGAAAGCGACACCTAGCGATTGGAATCTTTCCTGGCCAGCAGTATCCCAAAGCTGCATTGTGACCGTCTTGTCGTCAATTTGGAGCTCCTTGGTGAGGAAATCCGCACCGATGGTGGCTTTGTACTGATGAGAGAATTTCCCATTGACAAATCGCTGCATGAGGGACGTCTTTCCGACACCAGAGTCACCCAAGATGATCACTTTCAGCAAAGTCTTCTTTCTGGAGGACATTTCAGGCTCTCGGATAGTGTTTGTGTTTCCAATACAAGCGACGGGACGGGGTGATGGAACAGGTGTGGCTGATAATGCGTAATATAAAAAGGCTGAGGTGGCTTCAAGCTTCTTAAAGTAAGCTGAAAGTGCTACTAATGGAACCCTGAATATTAGCAAATGGAACAATAGCACGTACAAAAAAAAGGATTCGGTCCTTTACAAAGTATACTTCTCCTATGGCGAGAGGGTGGCATGCCTTGGGACTTGGCTGGCTGCCTTTTTGTGTTCTCAATTTCGCGCACTCCAACCATGAGAATTAGTTGAGCAGTTCGCGGAGCCATTCCTTGCTCTCTTAGGTTAGTGCTCATGGCAATTTCGAGGGTTCACCAGATCTATTTTTCAAAGCTGATAAGAATTGCAAGTTTTAACATTAGAACCATTGGAGAATAGTAATGAGTATCTTAATTGGCAAAGAGGTGGTATTAAATTGCGTTTGGTCTTTGAAAATGGTGCTGATTTTAAAAAATCAGGCATTTAAATCTATGTATAATTATAGAATCGGTGTCTATCCTGGATAATTATTTGAATAACGAATTAGTTGAATTGCTAATATTTATTTTTGGTATTGAGACGCTCCGTCCGTTCAAGTCATCGCCATTTAAGACAGTATGTGGAGTTGCAAAATCACTAATACTTCTTATATCATGGATATTGTAAGAGTCGTAATAGTTCTAAGCGCTCTAGATAATATAGGCATCGTTATCGTAGTTATTTAGGGAAGGCCACAGATGGCAGAATGACTGTAGAGAACTTTGTCGTCGACGTTACCGTCAATCAAATGCTCCAAAATAAAGTTGTAAATGATTCAATCTAGAACTTTCTTCAATATAGTGTTCTGATTTTTTCGCCTAGAGATCATAAATCGCCCGCGTTGCTCCAAGAAAGTTCCACTTTGCTAATCATAAGATTTCTAAATCATTTCTAAAGTCTGAAAACTAGAAAAGAGTAATGTATTTAAGATAAAAACAAGCACTCCATATCATATTATAATAATGAAAGCAAAAAGAAAACCAGTAATGGGATTAGCGAGTTTACTTCTTAGCAGCCTTCTGAGCAGCCTTAGTGACCTTACCAGCCTTGTCGGACTTCTCAACAGACTTGATAACACCGACAGCAA
>JAJMBV010000103.1:0-20921 GCA_030585085.1 Petasospora xishuangbannaensis
TTTCTTGGTAGTTATCGGTACATATTAGGTAATATGTTACTTAATCACTTCAAATATTACAATAACTCATTTCTCACACGTTTGGTGAAGAAACACTCCCAATAGTACTTGCACACAGTTATATTCAGGAGAATACTCTTAATGGAAGTCTTCTTAATTGCAGAGTGTAAATTTATTGAGTTGGCACTTATATAGAAATAAGCACGCTTTTTAACTAAAAATAGAACATGCTTTACTCGAGTAGTTCTGGTTCTTTATATAGTACGCTCGTTTAGGTCTTTAACCAATTCAGCCTTCGTTCTCTCTCACTGAGTTGCTAATTCTTGAGTGAGGTAAGTTGCTAATTATCTAGTGAGATATATTTCTCCTTCAGTGTTTGTGTAAATATACACTCCCAATAGTACCTGCGCGTAACTATACTAATAATACCTTAATGGAAGTCTTCTTCAATTGCAGAGTCTAAATTTATTGAGTTGCCACTTATATAAAATAAGCTCGTCTTTCTTACTATACATAGAACATGTCTTCATCAGTTAGTTCTAGTTCTTTATATAGTATTCTTTCCATCATGTTTCATCTAACTACGCCTCAAGTCATTTCTATCATCTTGAATCCTCACTGGTTCACATCTGTTTCACTTTGATGCTCCTCAAGTTGACCGCATCAACTTAGGCAATGGATTACTTAATTACCTCAAATGTTTCCACAACCTAGTTCTCACAGTTTGTCTGAGAAATGACTTAGTGAACTAGATGCGATGATTAGATTAAGAGAATATGACAGATGCAGGAATACTAAATTAAAACAACTTGGAAGAACAGTCATGGAGAGATGACGGAGTGGAGCTCACCACGTGATGAACAACAAGCGTGGCAGATCAGAATGAGAGAATACTATATAGAGAGCTAGAACTACGCGACTGAGACATGTTCTATGTATAGTAAGACAGACGTGTTTACTTTCATATAAGTGCCACTGAATACATTTACACTCTGCAATTGAAGAAGATTTCCAATAAAGGCAATTACCTCTGAGATCACTGAATGCTTACGTTTGCAATTAGTAGAGTACATTTACAGTTGGTGTCAGAATTCGGTTATTGGAATGCTCGCAAGGATTAGGTAAGCCATATCGCAACATTAGAACTCGGTGGGGAGAACCGAGTCTAGCTCACTTGAGGGTATCAACTTGAAGCAGACTCATACTATATAAAGAGCTGAAACCACCCGACTAAGAACGTTGTTATCCGTAGCTAAGAAGGCTGTGCTTATTTTCATAAATATACCAACTCCATACAAATACGCTCTACGATTAAAGAAAACTGCCCTTAAAGGCAGCTACCGCAGAGATCCGTGAATGAGCCCCCCTCCAACAATTGGTTGAGTCTCTTAGTTAACGCAAATGTTAATAAAGAGGATATAAAGACTCATAACTATAGATTGTCGCTGATTGAAGATAGGACACAACAGCTGAAGACTTCCAATACCCTACGGACAAAATGAAAGCATGCATCGAGCATAATCAAAGACTCATGGAGGAGCTCCTCAAGGCTCACAAAGAGACATATGAAAGCCTTATCGAGATCAAAAGACAGGCACAAGAAAATTTCATCGAGCTCCAAAGACTCACACAAAAAAACGCTGCACAGCGCGATACAGAAGGCGTCACCATACAGCATGAGCTTAGACAGCGGATTGATGGCAATCCGACTCATAATAATAATGACAATGGTACTCGGTTCCGTTTCGATAAGACCCAAGTGTTCACAGAAGCACATGGTCGTAGGGCTGCAGAAACTGCCTGGTTTCGTTTGAAGAGTCTTAAACAAACCACATCCGTCTACAGATACATCAAAGAATTCTCGAAGCTATCAATACAAACGGCACCACCATACGACAGTGAACCATACTTGACGGACCAGTTTAAAATGGGATTAAAGAGCAGTATTATGATGCACATGATCGTTCATAAACCAACTAATCTACAGGAAGCAATGACAATGGCGCAAGACATTGAGAACACCTGCAATGGAAAACAACAACAGGACCAAATAACAATGGTTTCAGACCACCAATGAACAATGGGTTACAAAGAAATGGGTTCAACAAATCCAGACACCCGGATGCTTTGGATGTTAACGAGGGCATATCGCAGGAGCAGAAGAGGGACCAACCACGGAACCACAAAAGATTCCCAAGAGGAAACAGGCAAAACTACGCAAAGAAAGACGCTCGAAACAACAGATGTTATACCTGCAACCAAGAAGGGCATTGGTCTTCGAAATGTCCAAACCGGGCACACACCATTCGAGATTTAAACTAGACGGCTTCGATGAAACCACTCACCCATCTAGGCAAAGCACAAGGTCACCAGACATATCTCAAGAGATCCCGGGCATGTACAATATGCTGAGAAACAAAAACACATACAGAAAAGCAAAAAAATATCTCAAACATTTGCCAATGTCTGCAAAGAAAACAGTAAGAAAGCAGAATAACACACAGAAAGCACAAAACAAAAACAACCATATCAATGTACAGAATTAAGGGATCCCCCGATTCTTTTGACCACCTCGGAATAGATTATATCTAGGGGGAACCGCAATCAAACGAAGACGAAGGAAACTCCATAAAATGTGAACCAAACACGCTACACGCTCCAAGGGCCGACTAGACTCTTGTGATCGATGCATTTATTAAAGGATATAGCAAGAAAATCGTCCCTACTCTCATTGACAGTGGAGCTCAGAGCTATTTTATCAACACAAACTTAGCCGGACTAATGACACATGCAAAGGCTACACCTATGAAAATACATGTCACTGTGAAAGGTCCGGTCAGACCGACAGACGCAGCAGTGCAGATCCCTCTCTAGTTGACATTAGAAAATAAAATGAAGATAACAATCATTATTGCAGTTACGTTTTCCTCAGATGTCCCTTGGTTTACCATTTGTGAAGACTTACGCTAAGGTTATCCCATGAGGCAGATACAGAGATAACATGTTCAGAGAACGACCCGAATGCTGTCATGAGCACAGGCGATGCTGTGATCAACGTGTAGTTGCTAAGAGCAAGACAAGCCATATTGAGCTGATGCAGATAAGACTGTAAGAGTCAGGAATACAAAGACAAGAACAAGAACCAGCAGATTTCAAACGTATCATGAGTAAATACAGCGGCATGGTCACCAACGAGGAACCAACGGAGTCGCCTCAACAAAGATTCATTAGCCACAGAACCACCTTATTTGGAGGTACATAGCCTATCCATAGACAACAATACAAACTGTCACAAGAAGAGAAAATGGAACTACAAAAACAGGTAGACGATCTGTTACCAAAAGGTTTCATCAAGGAATCGAATTTACCCTACAACGCACCAGTTCTCTTTGTCAAGAAAAAGGGGGAGAGTTACAGTTATGTATCGATTTCCGACTACTGAACTTTCATACGATCAAAGACAGATTTCCAATCTCTCTGATCGACGATATTCTGAATTCGTTTGGACAAAGTAAGTTCTTTTCGGGCTTACGATCTGGTTATCATTAAGTAAGAATTGAGGCAGAAGACGCTCAAAAAAAAAACCCTTCCATCTCTAGCCACAACCACTATGAATGATTGGTGATGATATTAAAAATTGATTGGCGAGGATAGTGGGAGTGGACGAAGTCTGACTCGCTTGAAGAGTCTCAACTTGAAGCAGACTGAAACTGATAAAGAGCCGGAACTACCCGACTAAGACCGTTTTTATAAGAAAGGTGAGCTTGTTTTCATATAACTACCACTCGATACAATTACACCCTACAATTAAAGACTTCATACAAAGGTAGTTGACAGTGAGACTCCTGAACGTATAAATTTACACTTGGAAGGTGGAACCAGTATGAACGAAGTGTACAGATGATGATCAACTTGGATTATGTAATCCAAGCTATTCCCTAAGTTTCCCGAAACCCCTTATAGTCGATTGGGGCTATTTGGGCGATGTCGGATTATTCAGCAAGTCCTACATGGCTCCAATGTGTTTTTATTCTGAGGGTTCCGTGTTGGGACTTGGTAGAGCTCCTGTAGGGGCCATTCTCTAGTGATCGAGGGATATACGTAGCGTTAGTACTGGGTATCTTCTGTCGGGGAAATGCCAATTGAGATTTTTGGGCTTCCGGATGGTTATCTTGTATTTCTCAATTGTATTCACTCTGTTGAATTGGTTGAAATAACAAGAGATACTGGGTCCGGGATCTGGTGCCTGTTATCGTTGTGTCGCTGTAGCCAGCCTTCATGGGACTCTTTGTATCCAGCGCAGTCGATAAAATAGGGTATTTCATATGTAAAAAAATCGTTTGTCTATACACTGGCCGTAACTGGTGTAAGCTGACGTCGAAGTATAAGCCATGAACATGCTACAGCTTGGTTTAGGTCCTAGTCAGAGTCTGGTCTAGCGCTTATCGGAACTATTATAGATTATCTAATCTAATCAGCACAAGCTATTATTACAAATATACTAAGTCTACTCCAGCGACATCAATAAGCCTCTTAGTCTTCTAAACCCTCATCTAAGTGTACTGAGTACTCGCAGCAGACCCAGCTACCGCCGTCTCTCCAGCAACTACCTATATTGGATAATATAGCGAACAGATATCTCTGCCAGTCGCCCTCTTCGTTGATTCCATCGTCTCCACTATCCTCCCATCGTGTATCCTGCGTCTCACCACTTTTTTCTATTTCTCGTCATCTTCTCGCCGCCTTATCGACATTGTCTCTTCATTTTTATGTCATCTCCGCCCCCCCCCCCCATCGAGTTCCCATCATTTTCCTACATCTCGCCATCCCCATGTTGCACCCTTGCTCCCACACCGCCTTCAACAATAGTTCTGGTGCACAGAAAACCCCGGGCATAGCTCCGGAGATACAGGGCGTCGGTTTTCTCTTGCATTTTCAGTATGTGCCAAGCAACAAGTAATTATGAACGATTCCCAGATACCAAGATATCGACCAGATTATATAGTCCCGAGATATAGAAAACATAGACCATACCCTTGACCTGTCACACTCGCACAATCGCTGTCTCAGAAATACACTCCAGCCTTTCACTGACCTGCCCAACAATTAATTGTCTCCCCCCCCCCAGCTCCGAGCGCGTACACCCCGCAAAACCCGCGTAGCATCGCTGTTTTAGGCTGGAGGCTTTTGGGGAATCCTCGTTCCAAGGACGTACCACTTAGTAGCCTCACTGCCAGCAAGGAAGTGAACAATACTCAGGGCAAGAATCCGCACTAATTAACACCAGGACCAGTATCTGGAACAGGGGCAACAACAATTATTATAAGAATTACAACTACGGTAACAATTACGCCAGAATAACAATAACAATAGCTTTAACAGCGCCACCACCACCACTGGGCCGCGCTTGTGAGATCCCACGCGTCCTTACTGAACAGCGCGCCTGACGGCTCGACTTCTTTGGCCACCAGATTGGCCCGTACACTAGCCGGAGTAAATCCAACCATTCTCCACGGTAATCCAGGACATTCCACGGCACTTCCCACCCAAGCCTCCAATCCTCAAGGCTGGATTATTCTACACCGACCTATAGAGGCGATCGGTAGTCCACACACCACATAGGAATTCCTAGTGCCACACCAGTGAGACCCCTAGGCCTAGCTTATCCGCCAGCCCGCCTCGTCCGTTCACACTCCTACACAGAGGCTGGGCACATCCCAGATCAAGGCATATTTCCAGGGAGCGTTTTTGGCCCTTCAACCCCAACACCAACTCCAGGAGACTAACGGGTTGAAAGCATCACCTGGAGGAAAGCAACCCTTCTTGGTGGACATATCATAGGCGTGGATCGTCCTTTACCGCTCTCTTTAGACACCACCACCATCGATCCGGTTTGAAGTACACCACACAAACTACTAAGCACAGCCCCTTATCAGGACCAGTAACACACCCCCTGTAGCATACTCTCCATACCACTCAGCTTACGAGGAATCATCCAACCACCACTACCAGCGCTACTACCTGGCAGATGTCCTTCAGAAGATGGCTAGGCTCGGGTAGCACCCCTAAGGACAACGATACACCACCACCATCGGCCTCGTCAAGCGTTGACCCCGTTAACTCCAGAACAGGTGCCTCGGAGACTGTCACTGATAGTTCTTCCACAGCCAGTCCGCCAGCAAAGGGAGTACAGCAACAAGGAGTACACCAGGATACGGTTCCGAATGGCGATACTACCAATGGTACTCGGGACAACAAGTATGAAGACAAAGATGACACACAACATAAGCTTGGAGACACTCCTGACGAACCACAACACACAAATGCTCAATCATCTACCATAACCACAGCTACAGCTGAGTACCCTTTCGGGGATGGGTCAGATAAGATCTTCGGTATGGAGAACTTCGGGAACACATGCTATTGCAACTCCATCGTACAATCACTCTACTACCACAACGACTTCCGACGTCTCATTCTTAAGTATCCACTCAGAAATCCAGCAGTTACTCGGGAAAGGATGCGTTCAATGCCTGGAGCAAAACCACATCCTGCAACGAAAGTTGAACCAGCTATTGAGGAAAAGGAACCTGAAACAAAGCAGCGCGTGACACTTGCCCGTAGAACCTCCAATTTCTTTGGAAGAAACAAAAGGGATTCCAATGATGATGCAGACCACAACGACTCGAATCACTGCGACTCCAATGGCTCAAACACGAACTCCTCAAACGGTAATAACGCCAATCCATCTCAACAACCAAATGTCACTATTATCTCTATACCCAACATTCATTTGGCCCCATCCAAAATCATTGTCGGGAAGACAGATGACCCGAACCTAAGTGTAGATGGCCGAAAGAAAGCTGCCCTCGCTACTGGGCCTATCATAAACATGGACCACTCACTTTCCCCATCCAATGTTAAGCCAAACTTGTTTTCTGCGTTGAAAGATCTCTTCGAAGCTGAAACTGAGAACGAATCAAGCATTGGCGTGGTGTCCCCCTCATTCCTTGTGGAGACACTCAAGAAGGAAAACGAGTTGTTTAGAAGCGCAATGCATCAGGATGCCCATGAGTTTCTAAATTTTCTCCTCAACGAAGTGATCGATTCACTCAATTCGTTCATCGCAAAAACTAGCAAGAACCCCATTCGTGAGCTGTTTGAAGGTCTTTTAACTAACCAAACAAAATGCCTCACATGCGAGAGTGTGACCAGCCGTGATGAAACTTTCTTGGATTTGTCACTTGACCTAACAGATGGTGAATCGTTAGAAAGTTGTTTAAAACAATTCTCCGCTAGTGAAATGCTCACGGGAAGCAATAAGTTCTATTGCGATAGCTGTCATTCCCTCCAAGAAGCAGAGAAAAAGATGGGATTGAGGAAACTCCCAAAAGTACTTGCCTTACACCTTAAAAGATTCAAGTACAATGAGGAGTACAGAAGAAATGTCAAGCTGTTCCACAAGATGAAATATCCTTTGTACTTCAACCTTGAAAGTGATATCCCTTCTGAAAGACCAGAATACGGAATTAAGTTTTATGAACTCTACGCTGTTGTTGTCCACATTGGAGGAGGTCCACATCATGGTCACTATGTTGCCCTTGTGAAAACCAAAGACCTAGGATGGTTACTTTTCGATGACGAGACTGTGGAAAAGATCGACCAGAACTTTGTTCTTAGATTTGTCGGGGATAATCCGGATCTTGCTACAGCGTATGTTCTCTTCTACCAAGAGATCACTGAATCTGAGTTCGATACAGATTCAAAACCACTTCAAGAACCGGTGACTTCGCAGGTGCCCGAATCATCAGCTACCGGTTTCGGTACTGATTTTAACCTGAACATGAAACCTTCTGAAACCAGATCTACTCATGCAAATGATGCGGATAGTATCTCCCCGCTTGACAAGCTGACCAAGGCGGACTCTAATGATTTTTCAATCGACTCTTCCCAGCCGTCAACTGTCTCTTCCGACCAAACAAAACCAACTGACGATTCCCTAACGATTCCCTCATCTCACACTCCCTCCCGGAAGACGAGCTCTACTTTCGTAGCTCGTTTGAAGAATAGATCGAACACCGTTTCTTCAACACCGGGTGCCGGTACAACTCCACAACAAGGTGTCTCTATTGAAGAGAAGCCAGGCTCTTTGGATGTCGATAAGACTCTCAATAAAACCAAGAAAAAAAACAGAATGAGTATGAGCTTCAATTTCAAGAGATCAAATTCATAAACTTAAACATGAGTTTTGGGTTTAGATAAAGTTTGTAACTTATTTTTATGAATTATGCTTACATTCACTAATTATTCTACGTAGCAAAGAAAAAAGTAGTTAATCCTTCCATTGAGATTCCCGTGCCGCTTAGGCTAACAGCTGAAAAGCACAAGTGTTAACAGCTCATTGAATGGCCTCTGTAATATCCAAGATACAAGAGTCTTCGATTAGAACGTGTGGCAACTTTATGCCTTCGTCCTGGCAGTCTACCACACCTTGCAGGGTGTTTGGATTGGTGTTGTGAGTAAGAGAAAGGGAAAGTGATGTGACGACATTGTAGAACAAACTTATAAAAATCGATGAAATCAAACTTCCCAAGACCAATAAAGTGAATACTTCAAGGTGGGATTCATAGTTCACATTACATTTGAAGGAAGCAGTTATCTTTGTTGCAAGCAGAAACAACAATAATTTCAAGCAAACAATGCTCTGAAACGCAATATACTGCATCTTGGCTGGGTAAGTGACTGTACCATTCATCTCGTCAAACAAGCCACCGCCTAAAATATTATCTTTTGTCAAGGCTATCTTGCCAATAGATATCAACACAAGCGGAGCCATGATCATAAAAGTCTGCTTGTTATTTTGAAGGATAGACTCTCCGAAAACAACAAACCCACCAACAGCTGAGTGGGAAAGAACATCCACGAAGTGCTCGAAGTCCTTCTTTGTTAAAGAATCAATAAAATCGGAAACTGTTCTCACAGTTGTTCTTACTCTATGGAGTGGAATTTTCACGCATATGTTATTGTCAGTAGAGTATTCAATATAAACAGGAGTACTACTGAAATTTTTTCCATTTTTCGTGGTTTTCCTAAGTGGATTTAGTTCTTCTGGGGAACTGGAGACCTTGGATGACACTGGTGAGGGAAGCATATATCCACCAATGTTTCTTGCAGGTGATCTGTGTGGCGCCCAGGAAAGACTTTCACCACTATTACCGTTGCTTAACTCTCTATCAAATACAAATACGTTTGGAGAATTACCAGTAACCAATTTTAAAGGCTTCTTGACTCCAGGATTGTTCTTTCCCAGTTGATTTTTGGTGCTCATAGTCATATCAACAACACTAAATTTTGAGAAAGAAGTTGTAGGGTGCAGGCCTTTCAGAAAAGGGTCAAAAGAGTACAAAGCAAATATTCTGAAAAGCAAATAAAGACACTATTACTTTTGATTCAGAAAACACAAAGTAAATGGTGAACCTCTTTTATGGATTAATTGGTTTGATAGTATTTATGGGATGCTGCTGCAACGCTTCGTGAACATGCCACAAAACCGAGCATCTTCTATGCAGTGGTTTCCATCAGAGAACTACTTTTTACAGCGTATCTACTTAAGTTATATCATCCGTTGTGTAGTGAAAAAGGAATAGTATTGTCTATTTTCTCAATTCCCGTGCTTTTGTTCTGTATAAGAAGAATTGCTTTACTTCATGTTTTGTTGTTCATGGTTTCGTCGTCATCCTCAAGCTCATGATCCAAGTCAAAGTCAAAATCACGATCCTGAATCTGAAGCTCAATGTCCTCATATTCTTCATTTTCTCCAAACGTATGGTAGCCCTTCTTTTTTTTGCTGTAGTTGTTGAAGAATTCACCAAACTTGGAGCCTTCTGCTTCTTCTAGGGTGGATCCTTCCCCATTCTCATCAGCCCATGAGACAGTTTTTTTAGAATGTGGTCCTTTTGATTTATTTGCATGCTTCTTGAGAATAGAATTAGACTTCGGAGCTTTATCCTTCTGGAAATAGAACAAGATTCCACCAAGAAGAACAACCACAAGAAGATAAAGAATGAACGGTGTGGCGCTCTTTCCAGAACCTGCGATTGATCCTGAATCATCATCATTTTCTTCACCATCTTCAGTCTCTGGAGAAATGTTTTTCCCCTCACTTGACCATATAAAACCACCTTCATTGTACAACGGTGTCTCGATGTATGTTCCGTTCTCATCATCGACAAATCTAATGTTACCGACAAATATATCAAACAAGCCTCTGGAATGCGCTGGCTTGTCAAAAGGAACCATGTGTGAAGAGTCATAAACGTCCACAAAAGTAAGATTTCTCGAAGCCTTAACTGTACCTGTTGATTCGTTGTCAAAGCTCCATGGATATTCAATTACATCAGCATCAAAGCCCTTTGCACCGCCCCAATGCAGTTCGGAAATCATGCTTAGAACCCCATAATTGTTACAAATGATGTCCTTGTTACCATTGAAAAGCATAATATTGACATTCTGCAAGAGTCCTGGTAACAAGTTCACTGATGGTTTAGAATTCTTGTTTGTCAAGAACTTAGATACTTCACCATCACACTCTCGCCATTTCTTGACCTTGGAGATATTCAAGTTCAGAGCTGATACAACATCATCTTTCTGTAACCATGATTGAACATATGGCAAATCTGGAGGCCAGTTCATGCCACAGCTGGGATACGAATCTCTCAGTCTAGTATCGTACATATTGAGGCACTGTTGATCTTTTGGTGCAGACTTGTCTCTTGTGTAGGACAGGACCTTGTTCAAGATGTTCTCGCATTCATATAAAGAGAACTTGTCCTTCGAAGAGCCGCTGTTGACATCCTTCTGGCACTTTTCCTGTGCCTTTAACAAGTTGGAGAAAAAGTCGTCGCTTGTATTGATGATACCTGCGTTGAGAAGATATGGAATGTAACTCATGCTCTGTGCATTTGGATCGATCCAGCCGTTCCCAATTAGTAAGCCTTTCAAATTTATGGAAATCTCGTTATTCTCGACAGCCGAAAGTAGAGCATCTGCGATGAATGGGATGTACTGCCCAGCGTAACTCTCACCAGCGATATAGAGCTCCTTATCGAGGTCTTCGGGGAATACCTGATAGTAGTTCTTGAGGAAAGTAATGAAGTCAAGCCCCAATGTTGTAAGATCTTTTTCGTAGTTTTTAGTAATACTGAACCCTGTACCACCAGGTTGGTCCACAAATATCATGTTAGCTGATTCGTACCATGATCCGTTGTTTAAGTAAAGTTCTCCGTTCGAAGCTACTCTGATCGGGCCGGACTCCATTAAAGCGCCATCCATAGAAGAGCATCCAGGTCCACCATTTAGCCAGACTATGGTTCTATTAAAGTCTGTATCTTTCTTGATAAACTTCCAGAAGAAGTAATTTGTGTCTGTGGCGCTGTCAAGTGTGATATGGCCCGCGTACATTACAGGTCTGGCCGCCTCGTCGATAGCCGATATTCCAGGTAAATTCTCGACAAGATACTGTTTCGAGGGTATATCAACAGGAGACGAAACAACAGCATTCAGCAGAGTGCTGAAAATAACTAGAGGCAGCATCGTGCAATGTCGACAAGCAGTGGGAAATATTCTTACCGCCTAGAAGGGCTTCATTACAGGTAGCTTCATCAACTTCCCAACGCTTCGGTTCGCGCGCACTGACATAGCCTTGCCGAAGCCTATGTTACACGGGTACAATCGGGTCAACTACAGATGGCAGCAATAACTAGCCAGTGAGCATTTTGAATATAGTAAAAATAGGCAATTCAATTGAGTTCAAAAGAAAGAAAAAGATCAAGAGGAATTGAAAGCAAACGAGACTTCCGTAAAGCAAAAAAAAAGTAAAGGGAGTGCAATTCATCTTCAACCGCACGTTACCGAGATTGTGCTTACTGGAGTGGCTCAATGTTCCAGATGTAATCAGCATACTCCTGAATACATCTGTCGGAACTGAAGAATCCAATGTTAGCCACGTTAGTGATGGACTTCTTGATCCAAGCCTTTTGGTCCAAGTAAGCTTCGTCGACAAGTTCATGGGCCTGTAAGTAACTCTCGAAATCGTCACCAACCAAGTAGTGGTCACTGTGCTGTCTAATGGAATCTATCAATGATTTGAACTCATTAGAGTCACCAAACTTACCAGACTCGATGGCTTGGAAAACTTCTGTAAGAGCTTCTGGAAGAGCGTATCCTCCGAATCTGTGCGAGTGTCTAATGTCCTCTACGTTCTCTGCTAAGTGTCCAAAGAGGAAGATGTTCTCTTCGCCACACTCTCTGGTAATTTCAACGTTGGCACCATCAACAGTTCCGATGATCAAACCTCCGTTCATGACGAACTTCATGTTGGATGTACCAGAGGCCTCAGTACCAGCAGTTGAGATATGCTCGGACAAATCAGAAGCAGGAATAATGACCTCAGCCTTGGAAACATTGTAGTCAGGAATGAAAACAACCTTAAGCAAGTCACCAACATCCGCATCATTGTTAACAACATCAGAAACGGAGTTGATAAGCTTGATGATGGTCTTGGCCATGTAATAACCTGGAGCAGACTTACCGCCAAAAATGCTCACCTTTGGCAGAATTTTAGAACGTTCTTCTGGTGTGGCTTTCTTGATTCTAAGGTAACGAGAAATAACACCGAAGATATTCATTTGCTGACGCTTGTACTCATGAATTCTCTTCACTTGGATGTCAAACAATACATCTGGATTATTGATATGGATACCTGTGAGCTTCTTGATCAAGTCAACCAACTTGACCTTGTTATCAAGCTTGACCTTCGCCCAAGACTTCTGGAAATCCTCATCGTCAGCATAGTTTTCAAGTTCCTTCAACAACGACAACTCCTTCAAATATTTGTCAGATCCTAACTTAGAAGTGATGAGCTCTGCAAGCTCAGGGTTGGCCTGCTTCAACCATCTTCTTGGGGTAACACCGTTAGTGACATTGGTGAATTTAGAGGCACCGTAGATGTTGACGAAGTCCTTGAAGATAGTAGCCTTGAGCAATTCCGAGTGCAACTCAGCAACACCGTTAACCTTATGGGATCCAATAATGGCCAAGTAGGCCATTCTGATCTGTTTTGGAGTGGACTCCTCAACAATGGACACCCTACTTAGCAACTCACGGTTCTTAGGGAACTTCTTCTCGACAGTCTGGAGGAAGAACAAGTTAATTTCGTAGATGATCTCCAAGTGTCTTGGAAGGAGCTTCTGGATCAATGGAACCGGCCACTTTTCCAAAGCCTCCTGCATGACGGTGTGATTGGTGTAACCAAATGTCTCAGTAACAATCTTCCAAGCCTCATCCCATTCTAAACCTTCCAAGTCGACAAGAACTCTCTGCAATTCAGGGATAGCCAAAGTTGGGTGGGTGTCGTTCAACTGGATAGCAACTTGGTCTGGGAATTCGGACCAAGGTCTCTTGGATTTCTTGAATCTTCTGACAATATCGTGCAAGGAGGCACGAACCCAGAAGTATTGTTGCTTCAATCTCAACTCCTTACCGGAGTCAAAGTTGTCGTTAGGGTACAAGACAGCGGTGATTGACTCGGCCTTCTGTTGCTCTGCTACAGAGTTCTTGTAGTCACCAGCGTTGAACTTGGCAAAGTCGAATTCAGTAGTTGGCTGAGCAGACCACATTCTCAAGTTGTTGACATTGTCTGTCTTGTAACCTGGAACTGGGAAGTCGTACGCAATAGCAAGAATACGGTCACCGCCGATCCAAGTGGCCTTGTCCTTGCCATTAGCGTCAGTTGTGTGCTCAACATAACCGTAGAAGTCGACAGGGATCTGAATCTCTAGTCTTGGGATCTCCCAAGGGTTAGAGAACTTGAGCCAGTAGTCAGGAGTCTCAACTTGATAACCATCAATGATCTTTTGAGAAAAGATACCGTACTGGTAGCGCAAACCGTAACCCCAACCAGGGTAGCTTCCAGAAGACATGGAGTCGATGAAGCATGCAGCCAATCTACCCAAGCCACCGTTACCCAAGGCGGCGTCTGGTTCCTGCTCCAAGATATCTTCCAAGTTGAAGCCCAACTCATCAACAGAGTTCTTGACGAGGTCTCTGTTGTCTGTGTTGATCAAAGCGTTGTCCAAGGCTCTACCCATCAAGAACTCAAGCGACAAGTAGTACACTCTCTTCTGGTCCTTGGTGGTCTGTTTCTGCTGGGTCTTGTTCCAGTTGGTGATCAAGTTGTCCCTCATAGTATTAGAGGTGGCCTGGTACGCAGCCAGCTCATCACAATTGTACAACGATCTAGCCAAAGTTGTCTCCACGTGTCTCACAAAGGTGCTCTCAAACTGTTCCTTGGACTCAAAGTTCTCGACCGCGTACTTCTTCCAAGTTTCTCTGGACTTAAGAGGGATTACAGAGTCGATTGTCTTGATCTCAGCAGGAGAGAAACCTGTGAAGCGTCTAACGTGCTTTGGGCGAGGCAGCTGGTCGTCTGCGGCCGACTGTTCGTCTGGGTGGAAGTTGTAGAGAGACGACATTGTAGTACTGCTTTACTGGTTTGAACTTGAAGAACGTGTTCTGACAGATTTACTAGTGGAAATGATTTGTACTAGTTGTACTGATAGTCTTGATAGTCTTGATAGTCCTTTGTATACCTACCTGTTACTTACCAATGGTTGCACTGGTACTAGCGGCAAGGGGGAGAAGGAGGTTTTCCAGAAGGAGACGCACGGAAAGAGGACTGTCCAGGGAAGTCTATGAGCTCAATTGAGATGTCTATTGGGAAGAAAACAGCTTGCTTAATATGCCCTGTAAAGACCGCTCTGCGTGCTTTCACAAACTGTTCAATGGCCCTTATCGACTGGTTGCTGCTGACGTTGTGCTGTGAAGAGCCAAGTGCTAAGTGCGGTCCGGCCTATTAAGTAGTGCCAAACGGGGGAAAAGCGAGGTGTCTGTTAAGGCCGAGCACCGCCAGGCGGCGGGTATCAGGTGTTGACACGCTCTTTTGGGCAGCACGCACACACACACACGCTCACACTCGCCACGCAAAACAGAAAACACCACAAAAACAAACACCGCTGCAACCACGCCGGGTGGGTAGTTCGGTACCCGTGGCAGCCTAGGGAAGCGGAAAGGAAAGCCCGGCGCCGGGAGGTCGTGCCGGCGGATGGGGTTGGTGGGTTTAAGGGGGACAATGGGATGTGTGGGATCGTAGACCATCATTTGGGTACCCAATTGGCTGTTCAATGGGCTTTCCTATGCGCTGTAGGTGGTGGTCCTTTGGCTAGGTGGTAGTCATTTGCCCATCCCCCTTCTCCAGGGCCAATGCAATCGCCTAGGCCTGGGGTCTGGGCTGTGGCTATGCGCAAGAAACCACATGTCAATACGCTGGGGAGCAGATTGGCCACGCACGCTGTTTGACACACACGCACGCCCCCACACCGGCAGCCTAGCAGCCCGGCCTACGCACACACAAGGCACACACAAGGCAGCACTACGGAAGGGACTGTCCCTCTGGTGCTCAGCAGGTGCTCAGCTGACACTCTTGCAGACCAGGCCACCCGCTGGGCACCTAACCTGGCACTTAGGCACCAGGTCATCCCATTCATTGGGGTAGCTGGCCTAGTGTTAGTGCAGGGTACTGGGTACTGGGTACAGGTACTGCTGCGCACATCACCGGCCGTCGTAAGAACGAAATCAACTACGGCGTGAAGTTATCTGGGTACCCATCTAGCTGACGTCTTTATCGTTAGTATTTTTTTGGTATCATCGCTTCGGGTTTTTGTAGCGTGGCTCATGGGCTTTAGAGTGTCCCTAGCGCATTCCGCCTAGGCTCCTAGCCTAGGTATTGCCCAGCCTGGGTTTTGCCTTGCCTAGCCTAGCCTTTTCCCTAGTCTAGCCTTTCTAGCCATCATTTTCCGCTCCCTCCCGTGTGCCCCGTCCGTGTGCCCGGTCCTCCGTCCCCCGTGTGCGCCCTCCCGCCACTGCTACCCGCATCTTTACAGGCGGCCCTTTCCGCTGTCTCCCTTCCAGAAGCGGCTTTAGGCCAGTGGAGTAAGCACACCACCGACCTTCGGTGCGCCACCGCGCATTGACCCGGCTGATCACTCACTGCACAGGCCAGCACACAACACGAGTTTTGTTGGTTCGATGCTTAGGGATTTTTCCAGTGGGGTGGAATGGATCTGTAGAGGAGAGGTCTCGGTACAGACAAGCGCAAGGGTCATGGCTAGGGTCGCGACTTGTCCCTGAGGCTGGTCCTGCGGCTGGTCTTGAGGCTGGTCCTCAGGCTATTCCTCAGGCTCTTTCTTAGGCTCTTTTTCTCGCTCTCTTTCAGACTCTTTCCAAGGCTCCTTCTCAGACTCTTCCCTAATGCCTCCCTGGACTGGTCCCTGAGGAGTGGTGCTCAGGTTGTCTGGTTTGAAGCACCGAACACATCGAACAGTCGTCCAAGTCATGGTCCACAACACAGCAAACCAGAACATTCCAACTATCGATGTCCTGACCACACCTGTCCACTGTGCCCAAATGGCAGGTACCATTCCCTGGCCTACAGCTCTCGAGACGTACACACCCACCAAACATCCCCAATATCCTCTGTGTACACATCCAATGCGTACGTACACGATGTACACCGCGTACCATACGTATGGACCGCGTGCGCACCAAATGGCATGGGCGTCGGCTGAGGAGCATAGGGAGCCTAGACATCATAGACATCATAGACATTCTAGACCCTCTTAACTATCAAGACCCTAAGCATAGGCATCTAAGGTCTAGGGTTCCTTGGAGGAATCCACGATCGTTTGATATAAAACAGGTACAGGGAGTTCTCGCGTGGCTGATGATTAATGTTAAAAAGCTTGCTATGCAGTTGGCTGTAAAACACCGCGGAAAGTTGTGAAAGCATAATAGCACTCGTTTGGGACTCTTTCTCTCTTCTGCTTTCCCCCTACATATCCTTCATTATCACTCTGTTCTTCTGGAAACAAAAGTATTGAGCGAACGAAATATGCCATTAAAAGTGGGAATAGTGGGCGCAACAGGAAAGGTCGGAACCGGCGTAGTTAAGCTGCTGCTAAAGGACCCTGAATACGAGCCTATCGCAATCGTAAGAGACTCTGCTAAGGCTAAGGCTCACCTTGGTTCTGAAGTTGAGGTAAGACTCGCATCCCTTTCAGATCCAACCGAAAAGTTCACAAATGCATTCCGTGATCTCGGTGCCGTCGTTATCGCTGTTGGGTCTCCCGGCATCGATGACCTCCAGGACGTCATAGCTGTTGAGCTCGACGGTACCCTTAAACTGATTGAGGCGTGTATGGAGTCTTCCACCGAGCGTGTGATCTACATTAGCTCCATTGCCGCGTGGAACAGAGACTGGTGGTCTCAGAACCAACGATGGTCTCCGTACTACGCATGCAAACGTGCCGTGTCCCAGGTTCTCGAACTCTCGTCGTTGAAATACACATCGCTTGAGCCCGGTCCTTTGGTTGACGAACCCGGAACTGGTACTGTCTTATCCAAGGATGAGGCTTACGACACATGTATCAATGATTATGACTACACCAATGACTATTTGAAGATTAAAGTCCCGGTTGCTGATGTGAGCCTGGCTGTTGCAGAGTGCCTTAAAGCCGACAGCACCATCCGGAAAACTATTCCCCTTATCCACGGCAAAACTCCAATCCAGAGTGTCTTCAGTTCTTTATGAGTGGTTGCTTTGCTCAAATTGGACACCATTCCCCTCCTTTATTTTTGCTTTGTTTTCTTAGGCAGTAAAGAATAGGATTGATTCATCTTCTGTGCCATGGACGTGTTGTTATAGCAACTAGTGTAGCATTACCTATCCGAATACGGAGGCTTTCCAGATTGGCGTTTCGCGCGTGATCACAGTATTCCCGTATTGGGAAATGTAATTGGCGCGTCCGCGGCGCGAAAAAACGCGAAACCCAATGGGCTTCCACTCGGCTCCAATAAAAGATTGGAAGCGTCGTACCTTGACACATCCATCTGTGTTCTGACGTTATTAAAGATCCATTCATTGGTTTCTACGACACCTTAATATAGTTGTTCCTTCTCTCAAACCGGTCATATAACCATGGCTACAGCCTCTGCGCTTCCGGCCATTAAGATTGACATCAACTATGAGGAAATCTCTGAACACATCTCTTCTTTCCTTCAGCACTTTAAGACAGATACTGTGACTAAGGCGGATCAGTTCTTCGATACAAGGGTCCCCCCTGTCAATGAAGATGAGGAACAGTACTTACAAAACGTGCTTGGCGGCCCGAAATACATGACCTTGCTTCAAAGAATCGCCAACAGATCCATCTCCGCTCTCTACATTGACCTCGATGACATTTACGACTATGAGCGTACAAACGACCTGAATATTTCAGGTAATCACTTTGGAAGGAAAACACTTGTTGAATCAATCATGGAAAATACGCATCGCTACATAGAGGTTTTCTCTAGAGAGGTTGATAAGCTTATGCCGGAGCCACACAGGGGACTTACTTTCAAGGACAGTGTCCTGGACCTGATTCAACATCAAAGGCAGCAAAGAAACCAAAGGTTGCGTGTGGAAAGAAGACAGGAACTTGAAGACCAAGGACTTCAGGATGAGAATAACGATGAAGAAGATGCAGGTGAATTCCCTGTTCATCTGATGCGTCGTTACAACATATACTTTAGACCACCAACAAAAAACACCGGCAAGAGATCATACAAGCCGCTCTCAGTCAGAGATGTCAAAGGTGAGCATATTGGCAAGCTTATCACTGTTAGGGGTATGATCACCAGAGTCTCTGATGTCAAGCCCTCTGTTCAAGTCTCGGCATATACATGTGATCAATGTGGTCATGAAGTGTTCCAAGAAGTTACGTCAAGAACTTTCACCCCGCTAAGCGAGTGTACTTCTGAGCAGTGCCGGACAAACCACTCTAAGGGAAAGTTATTTCCATCTACCAGAGCCTCCAAGTTTAGTCCTTTCCAAGAAGTGAAACTTCAAGAACTGGCTTCTCAGGTCCCTGTTGGTCACATCCCAAGAACCATTAGTATTCATATGAATGGTGATATAGTCAGATCCATGGATCCTGGTGATCTTGTGGATGTAGCTGGTGTTTTTCTTCCCGCTCCATACACTGGGTTCAGGGCTCTTCGTGCTGGTCTCCTAACGGAGACTTATTTGGAAGCACAAGGTGTTAGACAGCACAAAAAGAAGTATGACATGGCCAACTTGAACTCATCCATCGAACAGAAAATTGAAGAGATCAGAAACCAAGGAGATGTGTACTCTAGATTGGCAAGATCCATTGCACCAGAGATTTTCGGACACGAAGACGTTAAAAAGGCATTGCTGTTACTTCTCGTCGGTGGTGTTGACAAGAAAATTGGTGATGGTATGAAAATTAGAGGTGACATCAATGTCTGTCTTATGGGTGATCCCGGTGTTGCAAAATCGCAGCTACTGAAGACTATTTCCAAGATTTCCCCACGAGGAGTATACACTACCGGAAGAGGTTCTTCTGGTGTCGGTTTGACCGCAGCTGTTATGAAGGATCCAGTAACAGATGAGATGGTATTAGAAGGTGGTGCTCTTGTCCTGGCTGACAACGGTATTTGCTGCATCGATGAATTTGATAAGATGGATGAAAGTGACAGAACTGCTATCCATGAAGTCATGGAGCAGCAGACCATCTCTATCTCTAAGGCTGGTATCAACACTACGTTGAACGCTAGAGCTTCTATTCTTGCGGCGGCTAACCCCCTATACGGCCGCTTCAACATCCGAATCTCTCCTCTTGAAAACATTAACTTGCCTGCTGCTTTACTTTCCAGATTCGATGTTTTGTTTTTGATTTTGGATACGCCTTCCCAGGAGGATGACGAAAAGCTGGCTCAGCACGTTGCATATGTCCACATGCACAATAAGCACCCAGAGATGGATTTTGAGCCGCTTGATCCAGCCACCATCAGGGAATACGTCATCAGAGCAAAGTCTTACAGACCTACAGTTCCACAAGAAGTCGCAGACTACGTCTGTGGCTCATACATAAGAATGAGACAAGAATCAAAACACAGAATGAAGAATGATCCAAGAATGTCATTTGGCCAAGCTACCCCAAGAACTCTGCTTGGTATCTTAAGAATGGCCCAAGCTCTTGCCAGGCTCAGATTTGACGACCGAGTTTACAACGAAGATGTTGATGAAGCTTTAAGATTGGTTGAGGTTGCGCGGTCCTCATTTAGCAGAGAAGACGAGAGACGAGTCGATGAGAGTCCAACGACTAGAATTTACCAGATTATTCAAGATTTGGCTATTCGAGATGGCCAACAAAGAAGAAGTCTACCGTTGGAAGTTGTCAAGAACGCTGTTATTTCAAGAGGTTTTACGGAGAACCAGTTGAAGGAATGCATTGATGAATATACAGATTTGAATGTCTGGATTGTTCTTAACGATGAAAAGCTTCAGTTCATCGGTGATAATGGTGAACTCTTCGATGCCGATGATGACCAAGTAATGCAGGAATAATCAGCTCTAGCATTACATTACTGCTGATAAAAACAAGAGGTTTGGTTAAGTTTTTCCTACGCTTCCTTAATAGTCCTGTTCTTGTTTTCAATGTTCTAATACAAACTTACAGAGAGTAAAGCTCGTAATGTGGGAATTATTGTAGTGGAGGGGATGTGAGTCAGCTGTTTTAAATTGAACTAATCGTCTTAAAACACCTACATGGCCGGGATACTATTATATTAAGCGTTACGGCTTTTGGCTAACTAATCCCTAGAGATCTGTGAATCAACGCCATACTCGTTTGCGTCATCTTAAGCCGCGGAATTCCAAGCTCTGTGAGAAATGAGTTATTGTAATATTTGAAGTGATTAAGTAACATATTACCTAATATGTACCGATAACTACCAAGAAA